>JAGVSQ010001340.1:9209-30026 GCA_022683975.1 Rhyacophila evoluta | reverse complement strand
ATATCTTCACAATGTGAAGATCCATATGCTCCACGTTGGGAGCGAACATGGTATATAAAAAAAAAGTTATTTTATATAACAAAATACTAGTTCAAAATGTTATCTTTTAAATTTTGGCACTTTGGAAATACCCCCCTCAATTATTTGAATAGCAACCGTCTTCCTCGAGTCAAAGTTGATTTTTTATGTGTTAACTTTTATCTTTCTTGCTAGTCTAAATTCTCTTATCGATCTCTTAATTTGCAAACCAGCTAACGCCACCCAATATCGAAAAACAATGTTTGATGCTATTTTATTCAGCTTTAATTTTTATATCGCTCTCAAAACGCACACTACTCACAAATATTGTAAAATGTTAAATCACGTGCACGCGCCAGTCGATTCCAACTAGTAACACACCAAACATTTTTTTGTTGCTCCTAAATTTTTTGCAAAAATGTAGTGGTTTGGTTTGCATATTAAGACATCGATATGCTCAATTGTGACCGTTTTAAATCATTTATATTTATATATCAATGAAATAAAAATTAGGTCCTCAAAATAAAATTTAAATAATACAATGTGCAAGAGTATGTATACATTTGTAGGATGCTGTATAATACGTGTATTCGTCTAGGTAAGAATAAATTTTCCTTTCAAAGATATTATTTTGAACTGTTGTTTTCTTGAAGTGTTTGAAACACATTTCCGATATATTCGATAAGTATCTACCAGCTATAAACCGATCCTGAACAATACCGGCCTATGTTGTGTATTGTTATCATCTCATGATGAATCGGCTCATTTTACGATTGTCTTCGAAGCGAATTGCTTGTCACACCTATAATAGAGCTAGATTTATTACGTACCTTGCTCGTGGAGCTATGTAGGCACTGTAAGGAATTCAACCCAACTCCGCCAATATTTGTTTCATTCTGGGATTCAATTCACCTCGTGTTGTTATTATTGGCTATGTCATTGATTTAGAACCTTTTAGAACTAGTTTAAACTCTTTTTTATTTACTTGAATTTTTTGCAATTTATATGATGTTATAAAAGATTATAAGTTTGCGAAAGTTGAAACATTTTCATTGCATCGAAATCCACCTATATAATTTCACCAGGTTTTTCGATGTTTCGTAGGACATATGGAATTCAATATATATTTTCCTTCGTTTTCAGTATTCATTCAAATTCTCCGGCTTGCAGGTCTTCAGTTCTTCAGTTCTTTCCAGTTTTCAACAGGGTCTGTTGTGTCCTTTGGTATTTTGTTTTTATTAAACACTCTCAATAGTATTTTAAATGTTTGAATCACATTGGCAACTTGTTTATTTGTACCGTAATCTTTCGCAATCCGCCAGTTGGACACATGTGGACTTTTATTTAGTTTTACTACTTACAATAGTAATAATAATCTAAATGATCGTTTGCCAGCTTTTAGATATTGCGTATCGATGCAATATTTCTCGTATATTATTTTTATGCACGGCTATACTTATGTAAGTAACTCTTATTGAATATAATGTCTATTTTAAATTATAGTGAACAGAAACAATTGACAGTAATTGTTTTATTGCTTTTTCGTATTTTTATTTGGTCACGTTACTCTGACGTATCCGACGTAGGATCAAACGTGACTCTCATTATAAAATTTGGCTACGTAGACGTAACCTTACCTATACGTCTTGTTTATAAACTCAGAATTATTTTATGCAGAATATTCTTAAACTTTTGTTAAGTCTGTTCAAAGTATTTCCCCATCGTTAAATAGTCGTCAAAACTTTTAATTTCATAATTATTATAACGTGCTTCATCAATTGTGACTATTTTGAGAAGTGATGTTGATCGTCAATTTAATCACTAATAATTTGTTACATCATTAATCATCTCTCAAAAATATGAATTATCAAGAATCATCAGTTTTTAAAGTAACCTTGTCTCGGGCAAACGTCTGCATAAATACGTAAAAAGATATAATTTATGTTTGTATAATTTAAATAATTGGCGAATGAGACGCTTATTTTATAAACATCCCACAATAATATATGTATACATGTAATTGCATAGTATATGAAAAAAATACTTTCATGTTTATAATCTATCAGTACTTTTGTTTGAGATAAATCTTTAATGTAACTCGATTACTTGTTTTATTGTCCGTAATCAATACATTAGTAATATTATACATTGCCAAGATAGACTGGAAAGGTATAACATAAATCCTCGACGTTTGCCGCCGTCATGGTTAAGTAGGCAACTCGCGTATCTGTGAATTGCACTTTTTTTGCGTTTATGATTTTAAATATGTTTCTCTTAATCCGAGACATTGTTACAATGCGTTGAAAAGATGACTCAACTAGAAAATATGTCTTATGAAAACAATTAAACGTCAATTTGATCTCGGTATGTTAAATCTTATTCACATCCAAAACGATTGTATTAAGTATCTTAACTGTCTTCAGAGTCATTATTGAAAGGATAGTTCTGTATGTTTATATAATGTATACGATGTTCCCGATGCATGTTGCTGTCGGGTTCAAAACTTATCCAACAAAGAGTAAATATTCGTAGTATCAAAGTGTACGGTATTCTCGAATTCCGGTACAGTATTCATTTTTCAGTGCTTCGCAATTAACCGCAGAGACTGGATGGCGAGCGGAGGTAATCGGAAACGGAGCGGAAAAGGGTTTTTCATGGTGTTCATCTCACGGCTCGTTAACTTAGACGCATCATTGGTGCACCTAACAAGCTAGCGATCGTTTTGACCAAAATCTTCTCAAAACCGGCTTTATTAGATAATCGCATTACTTTTCCGATATTTATATCGTTTACCGTAGCGAGAAAGTAATTATTATACAAAAATGTATTAAATGATCGGTGGGTACGATTAAATATACATACGGAAGAAGTGGCTTTCCATTAGACCCAAAGGAAAAAAACTGCGTCGCTGTGCATGTTTCTATTATTTATTATTGCATTATAGGTCAGTAAGATAGTGTGTACTATCAAAAGAATTTAAATACCACTGGAGCGTATTAGAAAGAACTATTCTTAAATGAACTCAAAACCATTTGAAATTTCATATAGTTCGTTTTGCCTTTAGGTATCTTCACAGTGGTGCAGCTACATATTCAGCGCCCTGAAGCAAAATTAGTCCGTCGCCTTGTTTTTCGTAAGAGTTCTACCGAAATCTGTTTTCTATCTCATCTTCTTATTTCGTTTTAAACATTACTTAATAACAATTTATTTGAAATTCAAGACACTTTTACATTATGATCATATCTTATCTCACATGGAGCATATCATGTATTTGTAATAGTATGTATATTAATTACAACAGGAATATAAATTGTTGTCTAACGAAAAGCAGGAATAAAAATTCTGTAAAATAAATATTTTCTCCCGTAAGTAGGCCAGTGTAATTTTGTATTATTTATATCTTTCTTCATTGTTTATATGAATGAACTGAAAGATATAATAATTTTTGTAAACAACCGGTTTTCTGAGGTAATTATGGATGCTAGTCTATAAACAGTGGATGTATACTGTATTATTTATTCGTTTACGAAACGCTGGTTTACGAAGCTCTAACATGCTACCCGATTCATATTTACCATATACATACATAAAAATGTATACTTGGTAGCTCGCATACTTCTTTTGCTATAAACATAGTTTCCCTTGTAGTAAAACGGGCAGTCATCATGGACACCTTATTGACTAGTGCAATTCCTATGAGGGCTTTTTATTGATAAATCTTGTATTTGTATCATCTGCTTATCAAGTCGTACACTTTACAACTAATCCTAGAAAAAAAATAGTCTAAAGATTTTTGACACATTACGCCTGATTGAAAAAAATCTATTTTATTTTTAGAGAATAAATATTTTTTGGGAAACGAGTTTGTAACTATATAATAATAACTGTGTCACGACGCATAGTACATTATATGACTGAGTGAATTCGTGGACTAATAAAAATTGTATTCAATTTGTGGAACACCTTCATCGCTATTGTTGGATTTATCAGATAGAAGTGTTAATGCTGTCATTAATCATAACTTCTGTGTAGGTCGACAATAAAACATTCTATGTATCCAAGTACGGTAACGGTCAGTTATTGCTACGAGTAAAATATTAATTATTGCAGGTTATCGAAATTTTAATACCGGTGCATATCTGCACTTTAGTACATTGATTCATACTAGGTACTTAAAATATAATATTGTGGTTATAGAATTATCTCCCATACCGTAAAGCAAACACAAGTCATTCAGGTCGTAAATGGGTAGTTCACAGATATGACCGCGACTGCAAGACGACTGTCCTATGTCATATTCATTTCGGTTTACAACACATACTGATTACACATTGATATTAACACAACTAACTATATTGATATTATCATCAGAATATTTCGTTACCATAAAACCATATTATAGATATAATTACGTGTTCATTATTTACCTATATTTCGTGTGTTAATCCGTTTTTTGTGTTACCTATTTTTTTTACTATGTGATGATACGTTTCTGTTGAACTATTTCTGTGAGCATGGGAGTTTGAGGTAGGTAGGTAAAAATATTTCGTGCGGGGTGTGGTCTCACGCCACGATTGTCTTTGGTCACGGTTCAAGGCAAGCTATGAATTAATGTACATATCTGGGTATGATCAGCTACATGCTGCTATACTTGGACTATTCATAGACAATTTCTCTAAACGCCGTAATATCTGAAGATTTATTGTCTTACATATTTGTCCTATTGACTTTACTACGTGATGTACAGATTGACGTTATTAAATATGTTTCTAAATGAAAATTATTTGAATTAATGGATATTTGTATCCCATCAATGTAGTTGGAAACACGTAAGATTGTTAATAATATTCATTGCATATTCATATTTATACGCTTAAACTCTGTTTTACAATAATTGGATAAGCATTTTGAATTTTAGACCTATCGATTAATTACGTTTGGTTTACACCATTCTAGTCAGTAGTTTTGAAATTGTCGACAAGTTTCAAATGAAAGTAATATCTATTACTAAACCTTAATGCTCGTGTTTTTGTTGCAAAATTCTAATATTCGTATCCATATGTTTACATGCCTTGCGGGGATTTGATTATTCACAGGTAAATCACATTATGTTAACCACACAATCAGTATGCGGGGAAGTAATTTTATTTGTTACTACCGTAAATATCAATGTAAGTACGACTGAATACTAACATGGCTTACTTTAACGTCAATATTAAATTGATGTCATTAGTAATATACTAACTGCGTATCCTGTAAAAATATCAACATCCTTAATGCCATGCAGAGAGCCCCTTGTAACAATAAACTGACGATACTCGAGTCATATTCGTTTTTCGTAGAGAAAATACCAGTCAGGAGATTTAAACTCACTCATATTCTTCGATGGATTCGATTACGGAATTTAGATTTATGTCTAATATTTAGACAAATGATGTATGAATATCATGCAGCCACAACGGTAACGCGCTAATGTATTCCAAATTTGGCTTTCGTTTTCTACAATGCCCATCCCCGAAGCGGCGTGTTTAAGTATCCATCATTTCGAATGAAAGCAATCTACATTAAACCATTGTTGTAACAGGTAAAAGCTGCCCGATAGAGATGTCACGTTCATTTTTACAGCGATCAGAGTTCCGACGAGGGCTTAGAATTCTATGCAAAGCGACTCCGTACCTACAAGACCATTTTTTACATTGATGTCAAACCATTTTAACGCTTGCCTCATACTGATGCAATAAACACCACAAGTGGGTGTATAATTAATAACTACGATACATGCAGACTGAAATTACTTCTTTGCCAAGTTTATTCTGGGAACTCACCATTACCGCGTTGACATGTATATGAGATTGTATAACACTTTCACGTGTATAATTTCTATTATTATATTCGCTCGACGTGTTGCCAGAGTACAACAATATTTGAATACAAAATATTACATTCTTCGTGAAATTTGTTTCACGTGACTTAAGCCCCAGGTATATTTTATTAGTAGAAGGTAAGCAATAACAAGTATACGGATATTTATTGTGGTGCAACAAACATAAAGTTTCCAAAATTCACAGTCACAGGAAAATTAATTTAACGCTGAAAAGTTACCAAAAAAGCTAGTAGAATATAAATACAATCAACAATTAAAATACGTAGTGTTCATTTTTAACATATTTTTTGTTATTTACTTGCGTTTCAGTTGATTTCTTATTTATGTATGTGCGTGAATTGTTATGAATGGCGAGTTGGTGTTTCGAGTTTGGTTCGTATCTGCAAACGTAAATTCACACGTTTTTCGATATGGGTTATATATAGGCACGATAGGTACCGCCGATTGCTAAGGTTTAATAATCGTCAAAACTTTATTACCCCACATTAAAGCGAGTGTGAAGCTTTAGGGATCTAATGATTTCTGTTTATTTAATTATTTTAATAATATCACTGTTCTTTTGCGTAACTAGCGCTGTTGATGCCATTTAGGCGTTTTCGTTTTCCTTGTATTTTCTCGTCATAATATGTTTTATGCATAAGGAAATGAAATGATACGTCTTCCGTGATTCAAAATTTAAAGCTTTCCTCTTTCTAGACTTTCACGAAGCTTTTTATAGCGCCGGCGTTTCTGAAAATGCGTTCCTACAAGGGAAGTCTTTTTCTTTGAGGGAAATGGCAATTCAGTTTCATAAATCAAGACTGTTTGAATGCAAAACGGGAGATATGTGCTAGTTGCAGCTGATGTCGGCTTGCTCCAAGATTTATTTTTAGACAGATGTACATCTATTTATATTCTACCCACCGAAACGTTTCCGTTTTTTTAATATTATTATTTCGTTTGTTTTCTTTTGTTTATTTCTACGCCGAACGGTGTCAAAATAAATTCAAAGATATTACTCAAACTCTCTTCTCGTAGAGATTGAAAAATGACAGAATTGTTATAAATTGCACATGGGTAGCGTTAGATCCCTACATTCAATAAAAAACTGTTATCGTCTTGTAAAAGTATCAGGAAAGTCATATGAAAGGATGAATTTTTTCTTGTTGAATACCTCTATGTATTTTACTGTCTATGAAATTCTCAGAAAATTTTATGTGTTTATTGATTCTGAACAGTTTTACGCATTTCTCTTGAGATATTTTGAGTAATGATTTATACTCATAATTCGATGTAACCTTTTAATTATTGTGGTCTACTTTTACAGTTTAATGTAAATTAATATGAATACTAGGAAGATTCATTTATTTTGAACGAGTTTTGATTACTGATTTCCCTATACACGATTGAGATGATTTCAGAGGTTCCGATGATAAAGAAAATAGTATATGAAATGGTTATGTAGTGTATTTACTGACCTACGAGAGGACGAAGATGATTAGGGTAGTAAAGTGGGATTGCCATTAGCTTTTTGTTTTTTAATTATCCAACAAACTATTATCAAGCATTATAGTAATTAATAAGTTCATCCAGCTCAATCCAATTGACGCAAGTGATAATGGGCTCCTAAAACGATGCACTGGTTTCTATGGCATTTGGCAATTATCTAACGGTTTAGATTTGTTCCTTTCTATAAATCAGATAATTGATTTCATCAGTCTGAAAATATATTCAAAACACTTGTAGGCCATAATCGACCCATTGCCTACTATTAATTTCACCTTGAATTTCGCATTTTACCCTAAAGTGTCACATATATGGCATGTGTTGGTAACGTCGTGTTGTATTGGTGTTGTGCGATTCTTACAACATACAACTTCCAGTGACCGAAAATATCCTCCGTGACATGCGATGCCGAATATTCCAGCAGCACATCGCGCATGTCGTCCTGGTGACACGCACCCCTATTACCTATTATTTTTCAATGTCCTCTCCTCGTATTCTTATTGTATTAAAATACTGGTACGATTATATCGATCCCCGCTTTTTCGGTGCTTGTTTAACTAACCTCGATAATCCAATGCGCGGTGTTGCCATGACGTGGTGACATTTACCCAATATTTGAGACGTGTAGGGCCTACGAGTATATTGTTATTTACCTCCCACGTGATGTTTTACGTTCGTATATATAAACTAATTTAGTTCGCACCTGACATTCCGCGCGTACGATTTATTTTAATATATTCCTGCCTATTATATTCTCCACTATTCCACGTTAAAACTAATTCTCTGGAAAATACATTGGAAGCTGTTTTCAATGGATTTTTGTGCAATTAAGTTTTGCTAAAATATATTTTTCAAAATTCATTGTTAAATATATCTTAATAAGTAGTTATTGATTAAACGCGTGAATTCGCCACACAATGCAAAATCTTCAGTGTCCGCCTCTTTTTCCAAACGATTAGATTCCGCAAAATACTGTTATAAATGAACGACTGAATGAAATGATGCTGGTACCTTCATTTCTTTTTCTTTGCTTTAGTTTTGTATCCTTACAGGTCGTATCAAGGTCTCTTAATTACTCGAAATACATCCCGTGGTCTTTCGAGCCGCCGGAAAAGTATCTCATTTTCTCGTTGTTTATACGAGGAATAAATAAATATAAATTATATGATGAGACGTTATACTACAATCTTTATAAGTAAACAAGAAAACTCATTACTTTAATGTTTCTTACATTCTTAAGTTTAGCATAATTTTACCGCAGTTACGAGAAAATTGACTTAATTTTGTACCTAGCTGCTGTTTATATAATACATATACACAAACTTTTAATGAAAGTGAATATCTTATAAAATATTGTCTTCGTGTTTATTCACAAAAGAGAATTTATAGGATACATGACATATTTGAAAACTATCGAAATATTCCATAAAAATAAATATATATCGATATATTACAAAATATATTGTGCTGCTAATATTGATTATTATTTTAATATCATTGTCCACCGTTGTGTGTTTACAAATAAAGTCTACTATAATAAATAAGATCGAGTAAAATGCGTTTATTTGGTGTATTAAACCAAATAAATGGATTTCGACTCGATTGCATCCCAATTAGGCCAATTTACATATTTTATTTACGAATATTATAAATGGCTCGTGAATTCATTTCCTTGACCCGCAATTGTTAACTATCTAGTACCAGATTGCAATGGCCACATCAGTCAAAATTCCGAAATAAATTGCTGTGATTGTGCTGTACGTAGTTATTTTTTTTGTGTCATCATCGCCAGCTATTTGACGATTAAAGGTCGAATGAAACATGAATAATATGATTAGTTCAAAATTGAGGAGAATATTGTGTGTAGTATTTTTTTTTTGTAGTTTTAAAATCAAATATTGTATATATAATCCATTTCGTCTTCCGTAACTTGTTTTTGATTTAGTATATGAATTTAGGGACTGAGAAAACTAATACCATCAGTGGAGTTCCATAAATAAAAATCTTGCAAAATACCACGGACTCATTCTCACTGCGTTTGTCGTTTACATGTCACGTTTTGCACTGAGTGCAAAAAGTAAAGTAAATCAATACGTCTCTGGTGCATTGTGTTATACGTTATGCACTGAATTTATTTCCTCGTTTTCTTGTTGCAAGGGTCACCTAGCACGACAAAATAAATTCCAAGTAATACACGAGTGACGTTTATTTTTGCGGGAACAGTCAGCTGTTTGGTGCAACAATATGAGAAACAATGATAAGGCCCATTTCGGTAATATCACTTCCTATTTGTGTCTTGGATGCAGCACGAGTACAGCGCGCTTGTATTGTTTGCCCTTGTGGAACGGAACAAGACTCAATGTCACAATTAGTGTTCTATTAAAAGCTTCATTATTGGCAGATGTCGGCGATGGACGTTCATTTGTTTACGTTAATCTCTTTATTTTCTGGCCGAGAGCTTTTTCAATGATGGTCACGCATACAAATTGACTGTTGTATTTTTTGTTTGCAGAAATGTACACACCATCGTTTTTGGCTTAATGTGAAGTAAGACATAAGTAAAAAAAACGTAATTTTAAATATTAAATTTATCAAGTATGTCTTAATATAATTAAATACTTTTTATTTTCCAAATGACTAGCTAAAAATTACTAGCTAAGATCAAAGTAACACTAGTACTGTAAAACATTATCGCACGCTGAACTTTCGTATATTCATGTTGGCTTGCAATAATGTTTTAGTCGTATACCATCAATTAATTTTTTTCACTGACAATTCACCTAATAATCCTTGTTTAATCGAACACTAATGTAACTTGTTTGACGATAAATCTGATCACACATTTTAGGTCAGATAACGGTACTAAAAAATATACCGAGTGCACTACACACAAGATTGCACTTAGTATGCATGATAAGAGGATGCATGTAATATTTTTTCATCGTTCTATTTCTAATAATGTAATTTTACCCAGAAAAAAAAATTAACGATAATTTCATATATTTAGTGTTTTTCAGCGAATTTATTCTGTATGTTATATTACATTCGTTGAAAACACTCTAAAAATCTATATCTTTTCTGTAGGTTTATTTTGTATCAGTTAAAATAAATTTAACTAATACACTTAAATATTGATAGTATTACGTGTCACTTGAAAATTACTTATAAGATAAGAGTGTGTCCGAATGGTGCCCACTATATATTAAGTTAATAGTATACTCGTATTAACACAATAGTTAATAGTCAGGTTTATTACTTATTGGATTACTGAAAAAAATCGGTTTTTTAAAAATATTTTATTCTTTTTCAGAAAAGTCCGCATGGAAGGCCTGTGCGTATTGACACTCCGCTAGGCTGAATGACTGTGCGGTGGGGGGAAGCAACATATCGGGTATGTTCCATATAGTTAATTACCAATTAGGTATGAGATTAAAGGTAATCCATGGACAGATCTAGTTAGGATATGTGAGTCATAGTGCCCGGTGAGTTCAACGGACTAAATAAAATGAATAACGAATCGAGTGTTCTGTAAATTCGTATCATTTGATCAGATGCACGTAAAACAACTATGAACTTTCCTTTATTTAACTCGTCACTCATAGTCGAAGAATTTACACAAAAATAATGACTGAATCATTATTATTCTTTATAGTCAAAACATGTGGTTTTACTATGAATGTGGTAATATGAAACTGTTCATAGATTATTCTATTATACTGTTTAGTTAGGGTATCATCGGTCGTGTTTACGATATCTTCCATCATGTGAATCACGTCCATTCATGATATTCCTACATTGTCGACGTCGTTTGTTAGATTTTTCAGCGCTTTGCAAACATTAACGACAGTGCATTTTTTATGTGATTTGATGTGGTTTTTTTACACTTATGAAATAATTGTATTTATATTAATGATATCTCGAATTTTATGCCACAAAGTACTTTATCGTGTAGAAATATATTATCAGACAGCAACTATTTGCTAACATTTTATATTTACCGAGTGTCACATTATTCATTTTTTAGTTATTTTAATGCAAGGAGTGTTTAATTTTGTATTCCTTTCAACTGGGCCTGTCTGTCACTGGGATTTTAAATAACTTAACATCAATGTCTCCTTTGATTAATGGTTGACTATATTAGGGTTTATCAAAGTAGGATTCGGGCATTACTGTCGTATTCCACGGCAATAGATCTTTGGGAAGCTGATCTTGGAATATTGGAGAGCGATTTATTTTCCTTACACCACAGTGTACGTTTCCATGGGGTGAATATTCAACGGGTGGTGGAAAAAATACAATTGCTCGATTAAACAAGGTGGAAAACATACTAAATCGACTCAATGCGAAGAACACGATTTTCCATGATAACGTAAAATATTTATGCTTCCTATATTTTACTGTTTTTACTGAAATATGTCGGGAAGTTTAAGTATCAACACGGGTTTAATTCTTTTTTCTCTCCTAGAAATTCAAACTTGAAGAGCTTTATTCAACTAATTAATAAATATATATGTATAACACTTTCTTTCGATTTATTGATCCTGAAGTATGAATGCATGTTTGACCATTTTCATTATTATGAAAGCTCTCGAAAGTATTGTAATGAATAGTTGAAAAATATTGTTAATATATTTGTATGACATGGTTGACAACATCAGAATGAAGGAGGTACGGATTGTGCAAGCAAGTGCATCCAGCCAGAGTAGTGCGAGAAATAAGTAGGCCCTCTCGCGACCGGCAAGCAACCTGTCGCGCGACATTCCTTTTGTACTTCTCGAGACGCCATTACGGACGTGACGCGTCTCCTGTCTCCGGCCACCTCGTCTCCTCAGACTTCTTCCACTGCCCCGTCGATGTTTTATATTTTCTGCATTCTCCGACCGGCAAATATGTATTGCACTCATAACTCACGATACGAATGTAGTCTAAAAATTCACCTCAGTAGTATTAAATATATCGAGACCTCGTGAACTGCACACCAGAACCAAGATATTATAAAACATCGTTATATTATAGTTATATTGGAAGACACACGCGATCTAATTTTTCGATGTAAATACTTAGTAAGGATTATGTGTATATTTCTATTAATTATGTCAGCTTATTTAATACTAATGCTACTTTGTTGTGATTATATTAACAGCAGTCAGTTCATATTATGTTTGACGAATACGCGGAAATGTGTTAATGAATAATGAATGGGTGTTTTATTATGTGGCTTATTTGATAGATAAGAAAATAGTTTTATTTTCCTCAAATTCGTAGTAAAAACGCTATGTCTATTTGTTGCCATATATTTTTATATGACGTAACCCACATTTTTACGTAATTTAAAAAGTCTTATCATCTACAGATAGACGCTGATAAATGATAGTTATTGTTGTGTATTTTTAGTCGAATTGTGAGTGTAATATTATATACTATAATAAAAAATAATTTTACGGATCGTGGAGTGGTAAATACTTAATTGAAATATTATGTAATTGTTTTCCAAACTATTTTGGTTTAAATTCACATTTGCGAATTAAAGTTGAACTTGTTTTATTCACATTAGCAGAATGTCGCCGTGTGATTAGATAATAATCAACCTGGTGTAGATGTGTTTGTTTTCCTTTCTCATTACTAAAACTCGACTATCTACAAACTGAAATGAATAGTAGTTGGAAAATAGAAAACTATTTGTATATTAAATAACTTATTTTTAATTTAACGACTATGCAGGGATATATAGTTTGGCAGTAGAGCCGTATAACGTTTTAAGTATAAATCTAATTGATTAAACTAGAATCATTATAACGTATTTTGTTTTACGCTTCAATATGAATGTATAGGTAGAATCCTGTTATAACGAAACTCTAGGGACCACCATTTTTGTTTCGCTATACTGAATATAGGAAACGCATTATTACATATTAAATGAACGTTTGCTCGGTACAACAAACAATATACGTTATACTGGAAATTTACTTCGGTATTCGTTGTAAAGAGATTTGATCTGTACTGTCTATATTGAATTATATAGTATCGCTTAAAAGAGATGGCAGTAAAATAATATGACAGGCGATTTCCGTAAACCAGAGGTTTCCAAACTAAATAAAGTAAATGTTGAGAATCGAGACACACACATGTTTGAAAGAAAATATTTTTCACGTGAGCTCCTCCTGAAAATGATGCCTTGGGGTACGGTCACCAAGAATGGTTGATTTTTTGAAACACTGACGTTTAACACAAATATTATATTGCGTGAATATTAATTTCTTTGGAGAGATTATTTATCATATCCATAATATTGTATAATAATAATTTATACGGTTGACCAAGTTATGATGTCCCAAAGACGACGAAGATTTATTTACTGAAAATACTTTTTGCATAGATATATAAACATCATATCGGACGATCAATCCGTATATCATCCATTTGAATACCATAAGCCGGTAAAATAACGACACTATTTCCCTCTTAGCGTATTTCCGTGTTTCTGTAATAAATTCGGTAGGGAAAAAAAATAGGTCGAAGGGCGACATTGATAAAATATGCACGTGGGAATAGTAGCTATTGAAACTTTTTTACGTAATAATAATAAATACTGGCCTATTTATTTATCTTTTGGGCTGTGGTTCATAGATTGTGTGACCTTATTTATTGAACCTTCACGTTAATTTACAGTATTGTTTTTATAGAGGTTTCTTTCTACTGCAATACAATTATTCACTTCATAACAATAATTACCAAATCTATTATATGAAAATAAACAAAATCAATGATCTGTACTTTGTCGTGAGCTAGCTTTACATGTAGTGAATGCATCCAAACATTGTGGATATAAACTGATGGACTTTTATTGCTTAGAATTGTAATTTTCAGGTACACTCGTGCATTCAATATTAGACAGTTATTCCTGTGAACATTATTGCCATTTTTTTTTTTAGAAGATCGATTACATTCGTAACGCTGCTATATATGATAGTACTGAAGAAGCAATTAGTTGTGAATAACCAATCTTCATTCTCTTTAAAACACAAGCACCAGAGTATACTGATAGAAATTATTGTGAAGTTCTACTTTTTCTGTATTGATTAGCAAAACTTCTTATACTTTGAAGAATGGGATTTGATCCCCTTACTGATTCATGTATGTTTTGTTTTTTTTTTGACGATGGTACTTGCGATGTTTAGTTTTGTCTCGTTATTCGGTCGAGTGATCATTCCGGGTGACTGCCACATCAACCGAAACATGAGACGGCCTCAGGCTCCCCTCTTGGCCGTTCGTGTATTAGGACAGTATTTTATTACACGATATAAAAATATCGAAGCGCCTCAAAAATGTATTTACCTTCACCGGCTTATGAAGCAATCCTATTGACTAGGTATCCGTCGACTTTAAATTACTCCGATGGAAGTGGTTACATACATTTTTGTAATCTAATTGAAATAACTATCTAATGTTTTCTAAATAACTGCAGTTTCCTACTACCAATAGTTCAATCGAGTCAGATGTTCTTAATCCTTGTGTCGCAACTACATATTTATATTTATTATTTTGCACTTATAAAACGTTTAATGTATCGTAGAGTACGTGTGTTTCTTTGACATTTCGAAAATGTTATTTTTTTTATAACTTTCTTGTAGTTACGTGTAAAACTAAAGGTGCTTACTGACATACCATAAATATCTTTGCAACTATCTCCTCTTATCAAACAGAGTTGGCTATTCTTATTTTGGATATGCAGTCATCTTCAATAAATTCAATAATAATTTTGAGTGCTGCATCGTGTAGTTGCATGATTATTGAAATATATGTATATGTACTCAGTATATTTTCTTTATGAATTTATGTTAATTTACCATAAAAGATTATGTATATTATTTTCCATACTAAAATCTGATATTTGTTTGTCTTATATTAAATAATGTTCTCCGAGGTCTACCTGTTTATTGTATATTTTTTGTAGAATATTCAGTCGGTATCAGTCCTTAACCGTAATCAAATTATTGAGCACCAAATCAGATTGACGTTACTTCAATAAAGAGGTGAAATATTGAATATGGCTTTTACAAAGATGTTCCCAAACCACTCGTATTCATTTATATTTTTTCATTATAACTCAGTGTATAATAAATACCCATCCATACCAATAGTTTTAGAATGATATTAATATAACTGTATTATTGTTTGTTACTATTTACTACTTGTACACGGGTATTTCAAGTGATGACCGGTGGTTAACTTTTTTTCGAGTGTCCATAGGTATGTATGTCAAATGATGATATACATGTACTCAGAGCAAAAAAGTTTAGTGCATACAGAATTGATTTGTTACGACACAGCGAGTGTCTTCAATAATAATGACGATGGTGTTTACAAATTAGTGAGGTATTTCGAATTTAAAAATTGATTATAATTTACTGATTAACCATGCTTGTTTGTTGAGTTTTTTGCACATAATTAAGTGTTATTAGTATAATTCGTTTTGCCTTTTTCAAATGAAGAAGTTTTGGAAGGTTTGATTATCACAAAATAAAATATATTTTTTGTATGCATACGCGAAGACGAAATTCGTATTATAGAGTTATAATAATCATTGTGTCATTCGTATTTAATAGAAATAGCAGACTTAAATATTTAAATGGGACTTCATATCAGTAATGAGATTTTTTAAATAATCCAAATGACTGATCCAAATCAAAATTTGGAACGTTTTCTTTGTAATGTTTTCTTGAGAATATTTCAGCGTAAAAAACGTATCTAATGTCATTTTAAGTGTGGCTATTTTTCTCCGATTATTTTTAAGTTTCGTATAAACTACTTTTAGTTTTTAATATCATTTAACAGATCTAGAATGAGTTGGATATTTCAAATGTGTATCAATAAAACTTCGAAGTAACATTTATTTGATTTATCTAATTTACCAAACGACACGTAATACTGGTAATAATATTACTATATTATATACTATGAATGGTTTCGACTTGCGCTACGGTGCATATCGAATTTACAAAGGTTAGGTACGGACAAGTACGCCAGTAAGTAATGCATAGACCATAGACTATGTTAATATTGCTGCAGATATTAATAGCAAAATAAGTCATCTTGTGACGAACTTTGCAACTAAATTCGCTACCATATAAATACGAAATAATATAACTTCCTGGCTTGTCCGTTCAGCGCCCTTATAAAACTAGCGTATTTATTTTAACATTCACGAGTATGAGGGTACTCGGGGTTATGATTTTGGAGGACGCGAGTGTACCCAACCGGAAATATTAAATTAAATAAGACATTACTCTGCGGCCCTCTTAAAAATCGTAGAGCATTTCAACTCATTTAGATGAGTAATTCCATTCCAAGTTTTTTCCAATATTCATATCATTTAAGCATTGTGAGGATAATCTTGTACATTCAGGAATATAAACGAAACCTTAAAACTACTTTTAATTATTATTTAAAAAAAATGTTATTTTGGATTGTTGCCATTTACGAAGCTAAATCTTTACAGGAAAAGTTAAAATCTGACGTTTCTAATTTTACAACAACACTGCAAACTGTATGTAAATATTATATTTAAGTTTCTTTTATAAACTATGCAAATTTCCGGGCATATTTATTAAACTGTACGAGCTATTGTATTTATTAACAGAAGAATCTGCGAACAAGGATGCCAGTTATCGCGAGCCATATGGTTTCTATTGCTTTTAATTCGCAACAGAGGAACACTGTCTATTTATTTACACACTGGGGCTGGCAGTCAGCCGGTTCGCTTTAAACTTTGTTAGTACGCGTTTGGGAATAACGCGATCTACTGCGGTTAGTTTACGCAATATTAAGTATCTGCGGTTTACGCATCAGATAAAACTTGCACAATTTAGTATATCATCAATTATCATCACTCTGAATACATCGGTGTATTTGTTCGTAATCTTGCTAAATTCTTTAAATTTGTTGAGGTCACATTTTTTCTTTTTGGATGGACCTTGTGGTGCTGGATGCAGGTGTTCTGTCACAATATTAAATTGTTTATATCTGAAGATATTTATTAGGTATCTTACAACATTATTTATATGATACATTTGTTATATTAAATCATAATTATGATACTACGACTTAAATGTACACACGCAACTATACTAGATAACATTCGATCGATTAAGTTATCGTGGATTATCAATCCTATCCGATACTTAATATATATCTGAAACAAACGATAACAGGTAGCTTAATGTGAATTTATTCAGTTTATAATTGTTAAATTATAGTCTGCTCCGACCCACTGCATACATATTGTGACTTTTAATCTTTAAGTAAGTAAGTTTAATTAAATTAAGTATATATAAGCGTTATCGTGGTGGTTGTGCATTTCCCACTTTTTTTTGTACGGGACATAATGTTTATACCTATATCGAGCCCAATGTTGACTTTCACGAGGATATAAGAATACACCATAATCTGTAGTTAAGTTTCATACCAAATAGTGTAGTATTTTCTAACTACATATACTTATTACAGTCAAAATCAGGACGATGAAGACTATACTCTTATATCTGTTTAATAATGATTTAATATCGCTGTAGATAGGATATTATACATAAGATGTGTCTTTGTTACTCGTGGAATAATGCATGGTTATTTCGCGAGTTACGCCCTTTTCTGGTAGCAAATAAGTTAATTCTTGTTGGAAAATCGTGAATCATCTCTCTTTTTGATGAAGGCAACAAAAAACGACATTGTAAGTGGTTCGCTTAAGAGGCATCCTACACTATTGAATGTCTCACTTTGTGCATTATAATGCGAATTTAACCTTACAATTTATTTATATTATGATGTATACCTCAATAAAACTAAGTAAAAAAAACTATTTTATTAATATTATATTTATACTACTATTTTATGAAATGATAAACAGTCAAAGTTTTTCGGTTTACGACGTCTTCTCAATGCTTAACTGATTTTTGCGAGTGTCAATTTCTAGCCATTCGCTCAAATTATCGGGATAATGTCATGCATAAAAATGTTATACAGGTCCGGGATTTGAACTTCTGATTCACATTTCCATTCCCAAGACATTTGTTTCATTACTGTCTCTGTCTCGAAAACACTCGTTGCTTATGTAATGTTCTGTGTAGGACCTGAAATATTTTTTTCGTTTATATACTATTTAAATATAACGAGAACGAAACGTCATTTTATGAAGAATTTTCTCGGTGCATGAAAAGTTTCACCTTAATTGAGATTTACGTTTTAAAAATACCAACTCGTCGGAGATTGAATTTTCTGTTAATATATTTATTTAACGCGTTCATGGCTTACTAATATGACAGTAATTTGTGTTTGACGGTCACGGTCATCAAGATGAATTGATGTGACATCTACTGATATAAGTAGTTCAAAGTAATTATTAATTATTCCACGGGTTTGAAAAGTTTATAAATCAATATTTAGGTATTCTAGAATACTTTGATCTTAATTTAGAATTCTTAGAGATATATTTAACGCATTCAATAGATTCATTTTTAATTATGTACGTATCTAGTGTTTACAGCCGTGACCGTATGTAAGTTGTAATACTGAGGGGCGTGAAGTAACCAACAAAACAGGGACTGATCTTATCGCGAAGCCAGCGGCTATTCTATCGGATACAATGATAGATAGCAACTCTTACTTCCCGCCAGTAATTCTCGAATCAACTAAACCTAAGATAGAATCTTCACCACCCGGGATCAAACGCCTCTGGTGATTCTGAATTTCTGCTTAAAGGTATCCGTAGATGATGCGCCTAAGCTCGGGGGTTTGTGAGTTCATTTGTAGTAGAAGTATATCAATCTACCCATTCTATTTGCCTCTTGACTGTATCATAAGTAATAACGTAGTTTTGATATAAACGACATATGAATGAATAAAATATTTATGTAATTGGTTGTATGGAGTGTCAGGGAAAATGGGTATGGATCGTCATAACATGCCTTCCGCTCTTCGGCATGATTGTTTGACTCGCTAAGTAGTCGATTATTTATTTATATGGCATGCCTATCTTCCATTTGTCCGACCTTATCTAGCTGTAAAATCTACTCGCAAATATAAATAACCAAAAATATGGTCAAAAGTAAGACCAGTCATACAATATAGAAAGTATGTAATCACAGATTACCGAGGGATGTGTGCAAAATTCCTTGTACAGATTGCATATTATTCATTCAAAATTGATTCATAATATTGAAGTTGTAATTAATCATTAGGTTAGTGATATAATTTCAATGAGTACAGTTTAAAAAAAATCTGTTATTTTGATATTTAAACCATTGCTAATTCACTGACTCCATTTTTTTTTATTGACCAAATAATATGAGTAACACAAATTAACTGAAATTTATATTGGAAGTATTATTATTTTCTTTAGTGGTTAAATTTATTTCACTTGTCCATCTATTCTTAATATAGTTGCGTATTTTTTAGGAATTTAATTTTGGATCTTGTGATTCAAAAAAATATAGCTGTTTATGGATTCTTCGATAGACCAATGCACTTCATCGGGTCAACGCCACGAATTTGATGTCGCCGAGCTCGTTTAAAAAACATTATGCGACGGCTTAGCTACAGATCAAACCGATTTAATGACACGTAAGAGGGAGCTGACGTCAGCGGAAATGGGACAAAACGACGATCAGCTGATTGCTGTCATGTTCATTTTGATGATCCGATTATATGAGCTATTATCGGATCATAATATACCATGTTTTGTCATAAAAATGTTACTTACTATACATAATGTAAATTGCACTTTCATTTTTAAGTCACTACAACGTAGATAATATTGGACATTCAAACAATTACGTGCCTATAATTCGTTATCATTATGCACATCTAACTTTATTGATTTATAAGCGTAGAGTAGACGTAATCAAACCACCAATGAAATAAAATATTATAGAAAATTAGATTGCTTTTTTTCATTTTTCATTTAAGATTGATCAATATATAAAACCTTTTGAAATTCTCTTGGTTAGAGTTTGCGACGTTAATATATTCAATGGAAGGAAAATATTATTATTTCGACGTTGGTAAATGTTTTTTTTTTGTGTTTAAAAGCATGTTTTTTGCGAAGTTGAGAAAATATTACCTTACTAATGTAACTCGAGTTTTGGGGGTTTTGGGGGTTTGTTTACGTAATGGTTTCTCTTTTGATATTGAGCTCGCAGCACATGGGCCTTAACCAGCGTTACCTAATTGGATTGGTAAGAAATAATAACGAATCGCGCGGTTACGTACATCTACAATTCTCAACCAATTTGCTGTATTCACGATGTATAATTAAAAACTTTTTTTCAAGTTCATATTGTTTCACCGAATACTTACGAAACGGCAAATGAAATCATAAGAAATTCACGATGTATAATTAAAAACTTTTTTTCAAGTTCATATTGTTTCACCGAATA
>JAGVSQ010001339.1:4560-30027 GCA_022683975.1 Rhyacophila evoluta | reverse complement strand
ACGTTTAAAAAAAAAAAAAAACAGAAAACTACGCACAAAACGACTGTGCACACATAGACCAGGGAGAAATATTACGATGAACCGTTAAACTGAATTTATGAAACTATGTGGACGTCTCTGTCTTTGCTTTCAGTTTTTTGGCTGATTTTGTTTGGGATGGTACTGAAAAGGCCTGGTATTTCCTTTTCCCGTATGAAATCTGACTTAGTAAAAGCAAAGATATGGTAAATCTTGATAGATATAGTAAAGTGATTGCACTTAGAACAATCATGCACACTTAAAGATAAATGTTATGGCGTTTTATACTGAATTTGCGTAATTATAGTTTAATAAAGCTGGATAAACAGGCAAGTGATATCAATAATATTAAACTTTCATAAACCCTAGCTCAAAAAAAAATATTGCAAATAAGCGATCTGCCTCAAAAACCTTAGTTTATCTTACTTTTCTTGATAACCCT
The DNA here is from genome assembly GCA_022683975.1 of Rhyacophila evoluta. NCBI lineage: Eukaryota > Metazoa > Arthropoda > Insecta > Trichoptera > Rhyacophilidae > Rhyacophila > Rhyacophila evoluta. Next base: position 29,567 of record JAGVSQ010001339.1, on the reverse strand, counting down.
CAAACAACGAACTGCTGTTTTAAATAAATTCAATCTTTAAAGTAAATTCGTTACAAATTTGAAAAACAATTTCACAATAATTAGCCATGTAGTATTATGTGGTTTTCCTAGAATAATTTCAGTTAAATTTATACGAAATTATCCAAAGTTATTATCGGCGTGGGAGATTGAAATCTATGCAATGCTAAATTAATGCATCTGGTCTTCATAGAAAAAATGCATTTCCTGTTTGTGACGAAGCTCCATTTTGATTTTTTACATAAATAGTATTTTATATTATGTGCTGGATTAGATTTCATTAAGATAAAATGTAAGTCATCGCATATTATACTGCCGTGGCCCGCTAGTCAGTCAGACGTATTGGACTTTCTTCACTCGGCACGCGAGTCCACCAGCTTTCTATTACAAGATCCGGAACGCGCATTCTAACTTATGTACAAACAAATAATCCGTGATGTTTCATACAACGGCGTATTAAATTGAGTATTTTTTTATAATGGCAATTATAAACGAAATAGTGTTGCCTTTATACGTATTTTTGACATTGTAAAAGTTCTAATACATTATCTAATAGTAACACAACTATACTGTACATATGACAGTAATATAAATTATATGAGTCCAAGAGAAATGATGTGAGGCAGGTGATAAATAGTTATGCTCGTTTATTAAAAACTTATGCTCAAATAATTCACAACCATACTAAAATAAGTCAAGGGGCATTTTCTATTTTAAGAAAAAAATACTTTTCCAATGCTTGTACGTATCTTACTTCACTTTCATGATATTTAAAATAATCGTATTTTAGCCACTATTTTTACGAACCCATTATTTTTGTTAGTTATTTACTTAACTAAAAAAAAAAATACGTGCTTAAATCTAGCGCGTTTTTGTCGGCGCGCATTTGTCGTGGGTAGATTTGCAGAGACGCCTTTAAATATTTTCTATCAGTTCAATGAACTAATAATGTTTAATTACGCTAAAGAAATATTTGGTAATTGAAATTTAAAGAGATAAGGCAAAAAAATAAAAGCGGCTAATTGAAATTCGTCACTAAATTATAACTTTCATATATTTAAATAATCGGGAAGATTAGAGCGTATTTCATATCCAATATCTATATTTAAATTAGGAAATTTCTACTGAATGGGTTATTATAATATTTGAACATTCGTCGTTCAACATATTTTAGTTTAAATAGCTATCTTCACAAATGAAATGTTTCTGGGTCCAATATTAATGATTTAAAAAATAAATAGTAACAGTATTTTTATAGTTTTTTTCAAGTAGTAGGAATTGGTGTATCAGAAATTGATATTTACAATCAAAAATGAATATTATTTGATTTATAGACTAAGTATCAATGTTATAAATGCTTTTCCAGTTATGAACGGATTCATCGATGTAACTAAAAATCGCGGGCACTTAAATTTATGTGATATCGGTATATCAATATGACACAAATCAAGAGCTAATATTATATTTGTAGCTGTTCTTTAAATAAACTGATTTCGAGGACTATAAATTTGTGATGATAGTATAGTATTTTGAGATGCATGTGTTAAATAAATCCAGTAAATGCAGCAAAATAAAAACAAAAATGAAAATATGCTCTCTGAACTAAAAATATGCTGTTGAACAGAGGAAAGTTTTAAAAACGATAAATCCAATTAGAAAGCGGGTGTATAAGATATTATAACCAATTATTTCTCTAGAAGTAAAATTATTTCAAGGTAATTCTTCCCATCTATAAAAATATTAGTAGCACATTAGGAACGCGTAAAATAGTAATAAAAAATATGTATAAATCATTATGATTTAACTTCATATCGAAAAGCGTATCGCATTGTAACATTTGCTATGGATACGGGAGTTTTATTGAATATTTTTTATTTTAAATATTTACATATTTCATAAATCAAGCTTGGAGTTGATAGTATGTGCATAGTGTAAGATTAATATTTATGAGAATTTTATTATTTTATTAATAAAAAAAATGTGTACAATATTATAATAAATTCATCGTTTTTCATTTCAATATAATTGTCCACGGAAAAAATACTTAAATAAAAAAAGATATTTTTACAATATTTATTAATAATAAATGAAATAACAACATGCAGTTAAAGACATAAAAACACCAGCAAAGAACAGAACTTTCACAACATAAAACATTATAAACAAAAGTGATTTCGTAAAATTCTATCTTCCTCAATTATATTTAATTTATGGACTGTCAATTGCTAGTAAAAACAATTTATTTTTTGTGATTTTTCGAAAGTTGATGTACAGCACTCAGTCATCATAATATAAGCTGCGAAATGCAATCGTTATGTTGGATTATTTGAATTTAGAATATTTGCAAATATTATTTTATTATGTACAATATAATGAAAAATAACAAACCTTTATATTAAAAAATCCTCTGTTAAAAGCAGTCAATTTAGAAACATCAATAAACAAAAATGATTTTTCCCACTGGTCACTTCTTTGATTAGCATAAATTAGGACACATTCATTCGATATTCAAATAATATAAATCCGTCACCGATCGAGCAACACTGTTAATTATAACAATTGTACAACTTCACAATAATAAATAGACATTAGTTGACGACTTTTTTCAGCGAACACATCCACAGTATAAAGCCATTAGCTGATGTACTGAACAGACATTAAAGCGAATACAAAAAAACAACACGCACTACGAGTCTCTTGACAATCCGCTTTCTTTCGATTTTCTTCGCGGAACACGTGCTTTACCTTCGGAGGAGCGATTCAGACAAAACGTACTGCGAGACCGCTTCTCGTATAAACTCGACGTGACTGACTCATGCAGTTTTTAGCCTCCCGCCATTAAAACAAATTATTTCGTAGTCTGTTTAAACTATAATATGTTCATCCGTATTCATGTGAAATGAGCGACGACTCATTCTCAGTAATAGTTTTACATTTCGCTGTAAATGATTTCTAAACCATATCCAAAAACGAATCCGCCCGACACACTATATCTCATAGAAATCAGTTTCCCAATATTTACGCCCGTGTTAAAATTTGATGATGTAAACACCATTCAAGGTTTCCATCATGATTTAGAGTTTGGTATCCGTAATCATTACAGGTTGCATTGTGAATAAATCTTAATATTTGAATACAAACTGCCTAATATAAAACCAATAACAATCAATCGAAATTTTATTCAATATTGATATAAAAAGTATATATTTTCTGAATTCAAATAATTTCATATACACGTAACGATATTCTTGTTTATTTTTTAGTGTATTCTTACGATTTATTTATAAAAAAAAACGGTATTACAATATTTCCATACTTTGTCGGAATTTCATATATTACAGATAAGAGAAGGCAAATCAGCGATTAAATTATTTTATTTGTGATATATTCGATTGTACATTTGAAATCAATTACCACCAGGTACTGTCAACTGGATGCCCATTGAGTTGAAGAATGGCCTGACAACCACTTCTCGTGAAACATAATTTGTCAAGACATGTCTTCACATTGCGGATAATATACTCCATTTCTATGGTGAACATCTTCATACTGTGTAGATCCATATGCTTCACTTTCGGAGCAAACATGGTAAAAAATCAAAAAAACTGTTAACTAGTTAAAATTTACATTTCAACTAAAAATAAATCTTCAACTTAAATATAATTAAAATACAATATTTTTGCAAATTTCAATCATACTTCAACTGAAAACTGTAGACATGGTAAATTTAGAATTTATTCAAATACTTGATGGATTTTCACCAAAGACTGGTAGGATGGATGTTTAATATCACCGATTAACTACTGCGTGTATATAAGTATGCAGTATATAACATATAATAGATGCAGTAAATATCAACAATTACAGTATGAGTGTTGCAAAATCACACAGTTTACTAGAAAGTTGATTAGGCATTTGAAAAGTTTGACCATTTCTTGCATACCTATCACGAAGAACACGATAGAAAATCGTCCTAAATTTCATGAAAATATAATATAAATTAAAAACTATATATTTGTTAATGCAAGAAACGATCTCTCGATGTTTACATTATTTCCTAGAAGCTGCTTACCGTATGTGCTTCGGTGGAGCGGGTGGAGAATTGGAATCCCGCAGCTGCATATGATTTTTTTTAATCTAAAAGATATTTGATGCCTAGTAGATTGAGCGATTTGCCGACAGCCATTTCTCGCGTAAAAACTATCAGAGTAAGTCTTCCATTGCCGAGACACATACATATTATTCTATTTCTGGAGTACTTTCTTAACATTGTCTGTTGGATTGATGATTGTATTTTCATTAAGTTTTAAAACCCTGATGGTGTGGTATAAACTAATATATTTTATCAAAAATTGTATAAGATCATGATTTATTAAATGTATGTAGTCCAAAGAGTCTTTCTTGAATTTTTTTTGCAAATCTCACACCAAGTCTAACAATTTTACGTCATTCTTAAAACGTGCTAATAACTATTGGTGAAACGTATCGCTTAAATAATCGAATAAGAAAAAATTCAACGAATTAATATGTTACTGTGACAGCTACATTTTTTTGATTAATGTAAAAAGTTGGGTGATATTAAGTTAATGTCAAAATTGTTTCGCGGACCCTCGGTAAAGACTATGGTGACCCCAGCTTAAAAATCGCTGTATTAAACCACTCGCTGTCTATTTTCAATAGTACTGGAGAAAAATAATAAAATATTGATATACTTTTAAAAGAAATTAAAAATATTAATGTACATAGATGTAAAAAACTATCTCTCGACTTTTGCAGTTATTAAGAAAAGTCTTAAGAAAATGACTATTATTACTAAAGTGAGTTATTTTTTTTTTTAACAACGTTCTAGCATGATTTATTATTATAAAATATAAAAAAAACAGGCACGCGAATTGATGTCAGTGCATACCACAGTTGGTATTGAATTATATACAAATAATTTGTATAATTGTAATTGTAACAATATAATTATAATCATTTTGATTAATCATTTTCGTAGAAAATGACATGATCTAGATATTGACATTTTAACACTTTTAACATTTTAGACATGTCTGATTTTAAGAACGGATTTGAATTTATGTCGCGATGGGGAACGATTATAAATCTATTAAATATCTCTAAAAACAATTAAAAGAAATCTCGGTCGTAGTGCTATTACAAGTGATAAATTTACAAATAGTTATTTATCTAAATGACTATTATATATGATGTGGTAATATTCGTATCGGATCGTTTATTATATATGGAAAAGTGGTATGGAATGCAGATGATGAGCTGACATGTAGAATTTAAGTGCGGTGGAATTTTAAATATTACTGTCATTAAAATAATATCAACTAACGATTATGTTGGTATTGCCATAAGCGCAGATAAATCTTGTGTTGTTAAAATATTTGACTTATTTGATAATAATCGAAATTTTATGAAACTCGAATTGAGCTATTTCAATTCATTTTAAATGTGGTTCAACCATAGACGACGTGATGAACGAAAGTTTCAATATCTCAAGATATTCAGATATAGTAAGCGGCAAACATTGTCGACCGTGGTCAATGACAGATTTTTTCAGAGTGGCTTTGAAAAGAAAAAAAAGAAAACACATTTTATTACTTCTTCCAGAAAAAGTGGCGTCGATGGCTTGAGATGCAAATTTGGTAAGTTCCTTTTTTGAAAATTTCACAGGAGAGTGAAAAAATGATTTTTCTATTAGTTTTTGCGATTGTTGATATAAAAAAATACATTTAAAACGATTTATTAGCAGAACTGCCAAAATACGACATATTTTTGATCGGTATGAATACGAAATAGCGTTGTATATAGTTATATATTTTGTGTAGATTTCAGATCTGAATGAAGTTGTAAATTTTTTTTGTGACATTTTTCAAAATATTTCAATAACTTTTTACTGTCAAAATCCAAATAGTATGGTGCAACAAGATGGTAGTATTAAGTCATTTTAGCCAAAGGTGAACTTATTAATTCTGCATTTTAAACAATGGATGTGCTGCAAAAGACGATATGTATATCTGCATTTGGCTGTGTTACTAACCAACGGTTTGTGTAGAAGAATCTTGTGGTGTCAAAATATGTTATTTATTAATAGGGTGTTCTTGTCGGCGCTATACAGTTCTATCAATGTATCGGAAATGTGATATAACGTCGAAAATTAGTGCCAGTATATAAAAATTCCAATGGCAAGCAGTGTGATGCTTTCTATTGAAATCTGTAACAGTTTTTTTCGGAGAAGCCTTGAAAGAAAATAACGAATTTTAAAACGAACATATTTGTTATATATCATGCAATGTAGCATGTTCACAAATATTTCAGACAGAAACAAGTGAGTTAATATTAAATATAATATACATGGACGGGCTGGTATTGATATCAGGTATGTAAGCTGAAAACTTAAATACTATACTAGCATTATAAAATTACAATTAAAAAGATAGAGAGTAAAATATCGTTGGCCATAAGCTGACGACACGTATCATACATTTGTTAAATTGTTATGATTAATATTTATTATACATATGTTAGATTTTTGTGTACAATTTTGTTTGATTAATATTGATCGGATATCGAGAACTTTATGATTTCTATGGTGAGCTGTAATTAACATGATCGTCGACAAAATTACATACGTCCCTACGTCGTTTTAAGTCCTTTACTTCGTGTACCAGTAGAAAACAAATACTGCGCATCTCTAACGTTTCCAATAGTAACGTATCCCATATGCAGCCAGTATAGATTATAGATTACGTCTGATACAACTAAATGACATTTACTGTTGAAGAAAGTATATATGGATGGCAATAATGCTATCAATGTAACATACAAGTACGAAATCTCGTGCTTTAATATTTCAGCAAATTCAACTACAGTTAATGCTTTCAAGTTGGATCGTGATACACGACTCAGTTAGCATTTCAGTTATATCTATCTACCTTTAATATTTATAATGACGGCTAAAATACCATACCAAGTTTTTTACCATATGTAAATATTTAAAAATAAAACACCTCTTATTATTTCTAGTATTTAATTTCCACCAGTTTTAGATAATTTATTTATATAAATGATGACTCTATTGTGTCTATTAAACTAACGACTCCCATATTTATTGGATACACCATTCTCTTTTTAATTAAAATTTATTTTTAATTCCTACCTAAAATTATCTCTTGGTCTTACTTAAATGTTTCTCATTTCAATAGTCTGAATGTGTATAATAATAAATTCTATAATATGTAGCCGTGTGTAATTTTGCTAAGCACATATCAATCTTGTTATTTCGCGTTAAACTTATAGAATGTAAGATTCCGTTTACGTTGAATCAATATACACATTGTATCCTTCCTCGGTAAATAAAGCATATTCAAATATCAATGAAAGGTTCGTAACCTTAATTCAAATACCATTCATGCATGCATAGTCAAATAGGTTGGAAATATATCATTTTATCGTCTTATTATCGTCGTCTCCGTCTCCTTGCGGTCTTCAAATACTACTATGTAATTTGTAGACTCACTAACATTATCAAACATCATTGTGATTTACGAAATTTCTATTTTAGTTTTTTGACCAGCCAAAATTTATGTTACGGAGGGTTTTATTAATCAAATATTATAAACATAAAATACATTGGTTGCGTTCAAAGAAAAATCGTATACTGTGGAGAGAAAGTTAGGAAAGCGAATCTATAGACTATGAAGTCAAGTTAACCCTCGTTAGAAAAATAATCGTAGCTAACACCAAGACCGCGTCATTTTAGTGTGTAAATTATGAACCGTACAAGGGCGCTTGAATATGACGGGCGCCTTTCTACAAGACAAATTAAATAAATATTTGTATCTTCTGCGTGAATAACTGAAAGCAGTAATATAATAGATAAAATAATTATACAAAATGCTAGAAATTGCATGTAAAATTTCAGTATATACTTTGTTTTTGTGTTCATTGTTTAAAAAATATAATTTCAAAAATAAATGGTTAAGTGTTTCAGAAAAAAATGGGGAGAGGGGGACGCAAAAAGCTTTTGGTACAAAGACGGTTTCTAAGCATGGCACGGCAATGGCTGCTTGTATCAAATATAGAAAAAAAACTACAATTGTAAAGGTCCGAAACGTAAACATAAAAAAGAAAATTTGTTTTGATATTTGACTTGATTGAAATATGCTGAACTAAATATCTTCGTCACACGGAGTTCTCTGTGTACTTCAATTTTGCAGAAGCGTATGAGGATAATATAATTAAGAGACTCATTCACGAGTGATAAAACAACCGGACATGTCAGAGAGAGAGTAAAAATGTTAGCGTGATATGTCAGAGGGGTAATGTTATACCTTTGTAAATGTGTACGAGTTCGTTTCTCAGTGTTGGCACAGTACGGTGACCATCATTCTAAAATCCAAAAGAATATACTCTTATTCAAATTAATTGCGATATGCATAGTATAAAATCGCGTGTAAAAAGAAAAAGGACGTAACCCTCAATTTTTTTAAATAGCTCTTATTCGATAATCAGAATGTATACAACTTTATATACGTTCTATATAAAGGATTAAAACTGAAAACGGCTTATTTGTGTCTAAATTTAGCTTTTAATTTTGAAAAAATGATGCATCGTGAAACTTGCGACTAAGAAAAGGGACTTCCACCTAATCTTTTTTTTTTGGTTTTTCTTAAATAACTTATTATACAAGACACCAGTTTTAGTCTTCATGCACTTCAAGGATTTGCCAGTGTAATGTTTTGACTTCGGTTCAAAATCATTAAATAAACGTTTTTTTTGCCTACTGTAAAATGTGTTCTATGTCATTTACGTCCTGTTTCCTTACATTATTTTTTACCGTAAATCAAGAAATTTATATAATAAAAATGAGTATTTAGTATCATATTGAAATTCGTTCATAAAATTATTTCTTAGTGTCGGTAAATAATGTTTAAACGATTTGAAAATGAATGTAGCGATGTGATTGAAAAGTTGGTTATCGCATGTTGTTGAAAGATCCGGTTCGTACTTCTTGGTAGCACAGTTTCCGAGCCACACTGACCGACTTTCGCGTGCTGGGTGACTCGTTTACGCTGTCTATCCCCTCTTCTTCGGCTGCCTCTTCTACGTCAGGTTCGCGGTAGACATGCCGCTGCATTACCGAGATTCATCGAGAAAACTGTATTCAATACGTCAAAAGAAAGCGGCTGGATGCAAATGTGTGATATTAATAATAATACGCATTGATTAATTATTGATTAAGGTTATCGCCCGCCGTTTTCTTCTTATTCATATAACCAGCGATTAAAATTCAGTTAGGTCTCAACTCAAGACCAAGGAAATATTTATTTGTAAACAGTAATTGTATACCGATAGAATGTATATATTATGATTCCCTATCTGTGCATTATATTCATCCATTAAAAAGAAGTTGTGAGAATGACCCTTAAGTATCAGTCTGGAAAATGTATTAAATTTTGATGTATTTTAAAAATACGCGATTTATCTTGTTAAACTATTTTTTCTCATGTATCATCGCAGCGTAAAGACTAATTTAATTTGATTACGTGTCAATCATTCGTTAGATCTACTGAATATCGAGTGCTGTGTCGTTATGATTTTTAAAAGCTTTATGCATACAGAAGATTTGAGCCTACAACCTTCTGCACCAAAGTGCGCGCGCTTGTCAATCGACCAGCTAGGCTTTGATGATATATCTACATAGTAAAGAACCACGTTCCACTTCATAAGGTAGTTTAACTGATGGTTTATCTTGATATAACATATCGAGCCGTAATCGGTAAAAGATCTTATACGTAAATGTGAATTCTACTGGAGAAGATACATATAATTTTTAATTAATTTACTAAACATAACCTGAGATAGTTAAAAAATCAAGCCTTTTTTAGTGTAATACATGTTTTGCGTATACGATATTTTGCCAATTACGGCGCGAATATTGGCTTGAAGTTCCACAGACAATGTTTCACAAAACCATAGAAAAAAACCAGGGCGGCGCCGTATTGTGTACCACGCAAGGGTGCTTAAATGTGATGGGCGTCTTTTTATAAGAAAAGAGAAATTATTTCGCCAGCATTTTCTACATTCACTTATATTGACATAATTGAAACAAATATATTATGATATTTTAATACAACTACATAGACAATAGCTAGAAAATTGAAACATGAAAATTGTAAATCAGTAGAAACATAAGTTATATGATGGAACAGATAGTTCAAAAAACTTTGTGTACAAAAGCGCCTCTTGCCTAGGGTGCGGTACTGGAAAAAAATATTTGAATACACGATTGAAGTATAACGAGTAGATTAAAAATCACAAGATTTTAAACTTTATACAGGTATAATTCAGCGTAAAAATCGATTACTATAGATTTAAATTTAAATATTACAACTAATAAAGATGTACCAAATATAATATTATATTTCATTTTAACTTTTTATGCGGACGCAGCACGCCAACGCTTGCCAACCTAATTTTTATTTTTTGTTTGTTAGCAATCTTAGTTCCTTCCAAATTTGGTCATCGGGTCACTTATAATACATCATACTTAGAATGAAACAGCTTCAGGCGATTATGATTATAATTTTTGAAAATGTTACTTGTAGTTTTTTTTAAATTAAAAATTATCACAGATATTTCTGATTAAATATGTGCGATGTACACTTTTTGTGTTGTTTGTTAACTGTTTTAATTAAGCAATTGATCAAAAGACGATTTCATTTCCTGTTTCCTGTGGTTTCTTCGTTTTTCGTTCAGAGGGGGAATGTATTTAAACTCAACGAATACACCAGGTGTTACAAACTGATGTTCAATAGTTATAATATCGATATTATTTCTATAAATTTTATATTTATTCTTAAATAAAATATTAATGACATGCTTTAAAAATACATTTCAAAGTTATATTAATCAAAAATATAATTGATTGTGACAAGTATATTTTATATACGTAAAAGAATTTTGTGGATTCACATATGCATGTACGATATATGCTACTATAACCTAATATTTTATTTAATTACCTCTGCTCCAAACATAAAGAATATGAATCTCTCCACAGTAGAACTCTTCTACTTCTAGGCAGATTGTTTTTGAAAGGAATAAGATGTCATCGAGTTGTTCAACTTGTTGGACATTCTTACTTTAAGTTTTTATATATATTTTTAACTGTATGTATATAGGGTAGTTAGGGTAGGGTAGGGTGGTAACATTATGTTAATACAGTTTTGATAATTTACTGGTCACTTGTTACTTATTGCTTGGGTACTAAAAAGTCTTTTCACTTTTAACAGGATACGTCTATAACAATAATTAATATGTTTTTTTACCATATTCGCCCAGAAAGTGGAACAGATTGATATACACGGTTTTGAGATATTCACCCTAAAAATAGAGTATATATATATTTACGCAATGTGAAGACATATAACAGATTTTAATTTGTATATCTGTGCTTAATTTAATTTATTTTGAACTATCATTATAACCACTGGTCTGTAAACTCAGAATTTTGCTTGCTAACCCCAGTAACGTGGCATGAGAAACCGCGGACATGGGTTACCTTTGTAATTTATAAAGTATATGCTTGTAACATGGCATAAATAGGTAGGCCGAATAATTCTCGGCAAAACCGTAAACTTACAGGTTGTTAGTTGATACCCATGAGTACACGGAAGCGGTTTGTATGAGCTAACGGTTAACATAGAAAATTATAATGCCACGTAAAAAAATAAGCGAAAGAGTTTTTAATGACAGTTTGTACATTAAGAATTCTGCGTGCATCAGCTGACGAACTTGGTTTTTATCAAAAAATATGTACTTATAAAATTTTAGATAAGATTTTTGAAGAGAATAAAATACTTATATTTTGCGTGGATGAATTAGACGCGTAGTGGTAAATGCATTCGATTTTGTGCCAAAGGTTGCCGCATAAAATCTCCCGATTGCACAATAATTGAAATATTCGATATTTTTCGTGTAAATTATTTTAATTAATATATGATAAAAATACACGACTAGATGATTAATGGGTTGAGCAGTTGACTGATCTCGCCAAAACATAATCTGCCGTATACAAAAGATAATTCTTCGCATTGAGGAAATCCTTATGCTCCACTTTTGAAACGGACATGGTTAAAGATAAGAAGCGTCGGAGCTTGTAAATTTTACACAGTTTTGTGTTTGATGTTTTTTTTTTATCTTGTCGCTATAAATGGAGCATACGGTAAACGGAAAACATCAAATCAGTCATTACCAAAACATTCTCAATCTTTATTTGTGAGATATAAGTGAGGATTGATGAAAACAGTTAGGCTATAGTGATTTTAGTTGCAAAAATCTGAATAATAAACAATATAAATATAATACACATAAAAATGCAATAGTTAATACATACATATTCGTGCACTCACACACACATACACATATGGTAATCTATTTTTCATATTTATTTTTAGTTAAAATATTTTTACACAAACACGATACATCGCATTTTTCATGTAATTTCTTATTATTATTATGATTAATTTGTTACATTTTTCTGTGTACGTGGTACGCCTTTCCTGTGACCAACAGATTAGCGCGCGCACTTTGGAGTCGGAGTTTCAATTTCGATTCCGGGAGCTGTCAGTTTTATTTAAATCAAAATATGCAGGACAAGGGTATAAAATGGTTTAACAATTGGTTGATAGCCAATTTCCGTGAAAAAAACAGTCATAGCATGTCTCCATATTAGGGAAGACCCAAACACTTCATTTTCGGACTGAAGATCTTTGCACCATGTACATCCATACACTCTATTTTCAGAGTGAATGAATACGTTAAAATAAAAATTAAATGTGCAATATTTTAATTGTGGATATAAATTATTGTGATTATATTACTATTTTATAATTTAATACAGCTGTATTATTTGTGCAATGGATTTCAAATTGAAATAAATTTAAAAATAGAATTCGATTTTTTAAGTATTTATTTGACGTCATCTCAAATTCTAAGATTTGAATTCTTAAAAATATTTAAAAGATCATAAGCGTATTTAAATTCACCCAAGTGATTAGATATGCGGATGCAAATCCGGTCATCTGCCCTTATTTTTTTAACCAATCTTCAAATATTATCGTATGGAATAGTCACAAGCGGACACAGAGTGACTCGAAACGAGGTCACAAAAGTGTTATAAACGTCTTCAAAATTATTGTCGTGCCGCTTCAACGTCGGTCAGCGGACATCTTTTTGTGTCGCATTGTATCTACAGCATTTTTGTGAACCCGGCTTGCGTCTTTGAATTTGACACTATAGAATTTATTTGGGAGTGTTTCTCAAAGTTTATTTTAAGAAAACACTCACAAAGTATATATTTAATATCAACCTCCAGAACAATCTCGTCAAATAAAGTAGATCTTCTCTATGTTAAAGCTCTACAGTAAGTCTAATTAGACCGGAGTACGTAGGGAACATTAATATAAATTTTATTGAAATGTTGTGAGTTCGTAAATTGATTGTATCGAGAAGAAAATATAGCATTAATCAAACGTCATTATAACCATTGATGAATCTAAATTTATACCTTTTTACAGTATGGCCAACTCGAAAACTAAATCTATGTAATTATATCAAAATCAAATATAAGCTAATCAAGAAATTTGTTGAAAATACCCCAGAAAATTTTAATGAGATTAAATTTTTGTACATTAATATGATATTGCAACCATAATGGCTATTATATCATCTTCCCGGTAGCCTAAAGGTTAGCGTGCTGGTTTAAATCCGGGAATTGCGAGTTTGATTTCAAAATGCGCTGGATTTTTTTTTTAATCAGAAAATGCAGGAAGGGATAGCCAACGATAAGTCGTGGAGATTCGTATACTCCATTTTTGGAGTAGTCATGTTCGCGTTGTATAGATTCATATGCTCCACTCCAATCGGATCAAAATAATGAAAAAAAAGTTTTAGCCCTGTAGTTCGTATCGTGAAAGTATTTTAACTAGTGTGCATCGTGAAGATTCCAGAATGCAAAAACCCAGATCACATAGAATTTTGTATTTTTTTTACCGTTTGAGTACCTTTAAATTCCTGACACTACATTTTTACATCTATTAATCATATAAAATAATGCAAATAGTAGTGTATATATATATTACGATTAATTAAACGCAACAATTAAATATTCATAAACCTAGTTTCTAAGAATTATTGTATTATTGTTACATCTTGTTTTTAATATTTTTAATGTTATTTTTCCATCCATTGTTCTTTATATTAAGAGTTACTACGTTAAGATTAAAATCGGAATTTGAATATTATGAAAATCAATGTAAAACATAATGGGACAATAAATGAAGGTCTACTACAATAGATCAAATATAATATTATTATATTTTATCAGTGCATGACGTAGTCCTTGACCATTAATAATAATGTTATAGTATCATAATAATCATCATTTTAAATTGTTAGGGAATCCGGCAAAATATATTTGTACTAGAGAGCTTACTCTAACTAAGAGCGATGGATGGACAAAAATTAGTTTTAGAATGACATTGTAAGTAAAATGTTAGACCATTTTATTGATTAATATTTTGAAATGATTTCACATATTTAAAAAAAATAAAGACTTGACAATTCACTCATACATTATCGCTTAACATCGGCGATTGCCGATTCAATACCAATAAATTCAAATCATGAATTCAAAATAAGCTGATTATCAAACCTTGCCAAAAATATTCTATCAAGATGCATATTTAATTTTACGAAGCCAATAAAATATACTACAGTTACAATCCAATAAAGAGGTTCTATAGCGCTAGATTCCGAACGATTTCTACAGCGCAATCTAACATTTTATTTGTTAATCCCCTATAAGAGTAGGATACTATTTGGAAGAGGGATTTCCCTCGAAAAGTCTAAAGCATAACAATAGTTTTAAATAGTCAGATTTATAGCTAGAGTAAATGCGGTAAACGGAAATAGCAGAACTTTCGGGTATACATCCTAGATAAAATTAGCGAAGAAACTGAAAGCAAAGACACCGGACTCGCATAATTTCAATTAGTCAAGAGATGGGGAAAGCATCTTTGATTATTTATGAATATAGACAAAAAATTAATGAATGCTAATGAATGGCGATTTCAGATACTTTTAAAATCTTCCGGTTGCATAAATCCGATATCTGGGATTTGATTTACCCGTGGAAAAAATGCGGATTGGATAAATCTGACGAAGTTATTGAAGAAAATATTAGGTATTCTGTTAATAGATTGAAAATTAACGTTTGTAATATACGACACAAGTGTCATTTATACCTATAACTCCCTAAAATGTGTTTTCATTCTGCTAATACTGCAATATTTTTTTGCTGAATGTCGTCCATATTATACAGTAGATACGAAATCCCAGATTTATCATTTAGGTTATAAACTCACCATAAATAAAACGATGAAGCTACGTTGTCATTACCTAAATACTTGCATGTTATATGATTTTTATAAAACCATTTATTACCTTCGTTACGATATTTTGTAATTAGCTATATTATCTATTAGTACCGTTCTTGCAAGCTTTATTATTATTCAACAGAAGACTAATGACTCATGTGAAGAAAATGATTTTCTTTCATATGCTATTATGTTTAGCCATTGTTGACGTAATTTCTCTTGAATTAAGTGGTGTATTGCTAAAAATAAATTGACTACTAAACTTGTACTCCATCTGCCCGCTCGTTTCTTATCCACCGTCTTAATCAGGCGTATCCCAGAGCTCTGATGTCGAGAAGCGATCTACTTTATCTGACGATAATGTTACGGAAGTAAACATGAATTACCCAAGGCTTAGGTTGCCGATCACTTAAATATACTGAAGTCAACATTACTAGTGATTAGTATGACATCTTTAATTTAATTATAAACTACTAAAAAGTATACAATTCCATATTAATCGTGTACAAATAATGAATTTTCTGACTAGGCTTCGATTTCACTACACCACTGTATGAATATCCAATGGTTGATAAAGCATGAGAAATTGTCCCAGCACAATTGGACATAGTTGATATTCCTACACAGAATATTCAAATGGTAAAATAAATACCATGGACTTAATATCTTAATGGTGATTATTTCGGAATTTGTTGAAATGAGCATTTATGTAATATTATGAATAACTGCATTGTTTTCAATCAAACTGGCATTTAAATATTGAACTGTTGTGCTGCCTAGTTTCAAAAGTCAGAAAATTATTTATCGCAGTATGAAAAGATTGTTAAATACGTAACTTTGTATCTAAATATATTACTGTATAAGTAAGAACTATATACCTTGATTCGTTCTATTATCTATAAGTCGTGATCAATCTATCATAATCAATGTTTGTGAAAATCCATATTTTCATGTTTTCGAAAGGAGATGATTAGCAAAATATACACACTGCTCAAAAAAATTAATCTCTACTTTTATCAAGAATTTACTTCCCGAAAAACATGGAAAATGAAAAAAAAAAATTTGGAAGGGGAGAAAATTAATTCAGTTTCTATGTTAGCGAAAAACTGTTCACAATAATCAGTTTAATGTTCCAAATTTTACTTCACTTAATTTTTAATATCATCTTCGGTACGTACGCTTACTTTGGTCTTTTAAGTCGCGGGCTTAAGTCCTGTTATTACGTAATGACTTTTAAAGCTCAAAGATTCAGGGCTTGATTCTCAGTGTATTGAGTAATTGGTTAAAAAGTGATACTCAAAACAAATAATATATAGTACAGATACATTGGTATTTGAATGCAATATTTGATTTCTTAGTAAAGAATAAAGATAGCTAGCCAGTGACTGAAGATCCTAGCTATAATCATTGTATTTAAAACATGCTTACTGCGTAAAATAAATGATAATAGCCGTTCAAAAAGTCATGGCAACATATTGAGCTGAAAATATAAAAAAAAAATATATGATACCCTTCACTTTTCCGCATGTCATATCCGTTGCTGACTGTTGATAATAATACCGGCGATGAGCTTTTAATCGGTCGTTGCCCCGAAAAGGTTACTCACAGTGTTGTGGCGGTCGAAGAAGACTTTAAAACTTAAATTATGCTATATGACAGGAAGATGTCTTTTTAGAAGACTTTAGAAAAAGAAGACTTTTCAGAAAATATTTTATTACTCTAGTTTTTACTGGATAATTATTGAATTTTTATCATTTGAATCTGACATGGTACGTTTTATCAGCAAATAAAAAATAATGATTTGAAAATAGATTGATATAGCACATTCTTAGCAACAAATTTGCGTTAAAATGCGATGAGTATATCCAAGAATTTCAAAATATTACATGTCACGTACGTCATTATATTATAACCATACGAAAAAAAAACTTTTAAGACCTTGTCGAAGGGTTTTTTTTAACTTGTATTTATTTAACCTCGTCCTATGGTATAAAGACAACCGCTGACTGGTTTTTTACAACAACCTTCATACAGTTTGGACTTACTTTAGAGGTATTCATATAATGTATGGTAATAGAGTTGTGTCATTCTGAAACTATATCATCAATAAATTAAACCACAGGTATAAAAAAACAGGTTGATAACGATATTTGCATAATGGTTGCAGTCATGAATGGTAAGCAGTTTGATTATGATCATAGAATATGGGACGAGAATCTGGCACAGAAATCATTATAAAATTGATCAATTAACTAAGTTAGTTGACCGGATATGGGCGTGCGATTATTATTATTATGTATCTAAACCTACGGAAATAGAACATTGAATCTAAAAGCTTTTCTTTGAGACGGTTGTAGTATTCAGAAACTGTTTTATTTAGAAATAAGTTATTATTAAAATGTATGCCTTAAAACTTTCCTCCGTAGCGTAGTCGGTAGCATGGGCGCTTAGCAATCCGGAGAATACGGGTTGGATTCTTCATCTGTCAGATTTTAACAATCCAAAAAAAATTATGAGTGGATGCCTATTAAGTTGAGCAATTGTCTGACCAATAATTCTCGTGAAAAATAATATGTCAAGACGTCTTCACATTGCGGATACAAATGCGCTACTCTAAAAGCGAAGGTGGTAAAAATAAAAAAAAAACCCCTTAAAACTGTCGAATAATTATTGTAATATTACAATTATAATTCTAAAAAATAATAAAATTTTTCTAACCATTTCTGTAGCAGATATGAAATATGTCGAAAGTACGTTTTTATTCATTTATCAGTTGTCGACCTCTTGTAGAAAATTAACAGATTAGCAACAAAGCGTTTATATACTATTATGTGTCCGTTCCAAAAGTGGAGCGTATGAATCTACACAGTGTGAAGATATCCGGTCCGAAATAGAAGAATATAGATTTCCACAACGTGAAGATGTCTTTACAGATTATTTTTTTACGAAAATTGGCTGTCAGACATTTCCTCAACCCAATAGGCGTTAAATCCTGCATATTCGTATTTTTAATCCAGCAGATGTAGGAATCGAACTCACAATTCACGGCTCCGAAGCACGCACACTAACCTCTCGGCTACATAAGAGACGATATAAAAGCTAAAACGAATGTCGCTTTATCGTTAATGTGATATTTATTATGCAGTAATTAATATATTACTAATTCAAATGCACAATTCAGTGAGACAATAGCATAATTTCCGATAGCGTAGAGGTTAATGTGCGCTCCTCGCATACGGGAGATACTGGTTTGATTCCCATATATACTGGATAGATAAACAAAAAAGAAGGCAACGCTTGATGCCCATTGGATTGAGTAATATTTTTATTATTTGGATTTGCCATTAGAATCAAGAACATCCGACGTCTTTTTTTCTCCTGAAACATTCAATTTAGTTTCAAATCAAATTGTTTTTTTTAATGAAGATAATAATGTAGTTCAATTTCCGACACAATTATATTTTCACACAATCGACTCAATGCAGTTTTGGCACGTCTATGATTGTGATTGTCAAAGAATAATTTGAACAGGATACTTGGTATACCATTATTCCAATGACCATAAGCAATTGTCCCTCTTTATTTTGAAGGCTTCAATTCTGAAATAACAATACACGTCAGTTTATGTGATCGGCATTGCTTATATTATTAATGCAGTAACCTAAATAGAATTATTGCTGATTCATTAAGTTATTTTGGTATTATATATACTGCGTATTGTGTGGGTGGTGTAGGGAAAACCCCGTTGCGAACGACCTTAAACGTCGTAACTTGTCACTCGCTGCAAATGGCGTACCCAAAAAACTCACCGGCTGAAATGAATACGTTTGTCGTCTACAATATATATTTTATCAAAAACAGCACCAAAAACATGTGGAGGGTCTAAAACTGATGTGCCATACGAATAAATATATATATAGATGAAACAATACGACTTTATTCATAAATATTTATAGATATCTTTTGTGACCCACTGCGCTTTGTTTATTAGAATAAGCACTTGACTTTCAGTCATAAAAAGACATGTACGTTAAAGTGAGTAAATGGCTAACCACGAATCAATCATAATAATAAATAATTAAACCTATATCTAGATTTGAGATATATTCAATCAATTTTTAGTAAAATTTGTTTATTTTGCTTATCGCATCATTGACAAATATATGCAAAAAGTCAGTTTTTGTCAGTTTTAACGCATTATACTTATTGTAGTAACTTCATCAACGAACTTAAAATTATTGTCTGAAAACTTTTGTTTTCATTAAAATTCATATAAATCACTAAAGATATTTTCACTTAACGCTAAACTTTATAATAATAAGTGTTTACTTGTTTCCTATACATTATAAACAATCAATAATAATAGTCAACTAATATATATACTATCTCTTTTCGTTTTGTTAAAAATACAAAATTTATTGAAAATGTAGTTTTCAAATTAAATTAAAAATTAATTAAAAAATACATAATGTTGAAAAGGCATGCCACTGTCCACGACGTAATAAATGGCCTTCTTGCAAACAAAGCAACGGATTAGCGTCGTTACTCAAACTTTTCTCTGCCATCCGGTCTACTTATAGGTGAATCCGTATCACCAAAAAACCTGCTTTTATATTAGCACCAACTCTGCAATAGTAGTCTACGTAAGTGTTACGATTGTGTTAAACTTACTCACTCTTGAGTATGAGCTATTTTTTACGAACATTTATAAATAATTAATATTATACAATATAATTATATTTACTCACTACCCGAGAGGATGGCGTACGTACTTGGGTGCCGAAGGTTTCGGGCTTAAATTCAGTAGCTGCTGGTTTTAAAAAACCCAAATATGTATAACTGGATTCCATACGGCTTGAGCAATTGGATGACAATGGTCTTGTGAAAAATAAATTTTTAAGGCACGTCTTTAAATTGCGTATATTCATTTAGTCTCTTTCTTTGAAGTGGACATCTTCACACCACACAGATAAGTATGCTTGACTTTCGGAAATGATATGGTAAAATAAAAATTATACGCGCCTCATAAAACTCATTTTACACTTAAGTATTTGGTTATTATAATGATTTTCAAAAACACAAAAAAAAATGCTGAAATTTTGAGTATTTATAATAATGTTTTTAAAAAACATTGTACTTTCTAACTTTTTAACACTTTAAAGAAGCTAAATTGAAAGACGCAAATAATCGTTATGTTTTTTATTTTTGTTTGTTATCATGAATGCATCATTGTTTTGCGTTCAAACGCTTCAGCTGAATTTGTTCATAACTAAGATTTACTAGTGTGTTTTTCAACTGTGAAGCATGTTGATTTTCAAAGTGTAAAGACTTATTCGACGATTAATTCTTCACTGTAGCTTATTTTCATAAAACAATTTGTAATTTCATATCTTATTTTTTACAAACTGTATTTCAATTATGTACGTATATACTAAAATTTGAGGCACAAATTTTAAATAATAACACTGTCAGTCTGCGACATAAATTAGTTTTTTTGTTGATATTCTTGTAACCAATCGATGTGAGAAATGAATATTATGTTGCTGATTTATAATATAATATTTTTCTTGAATAAAAAGTGTGTTTTTCACAATACGTCAACGAATCTTCTTGACCTATTAAATCGTCAAAATTGACAAAAAGCTATGAAATCATAAAAAAACGTTTACAACGAAACTTATTGATGTGTTTCGACATAAAGATGAATTTTAAAACAAAACTGGTGACGCAATACATCACTAAGAAATTGCTGTCGCAGCTATGTCATAATTTCAAATAAATACGTGGCGACCTCAATGTTTTATTAATGAATATGACAGAAATGATTTTCATCCCTTCTTTTAGTCATAATTATCAGTTATATTCTGAATTATTTAAAACTGGTAAACTTCCATATGTTACTATATGTCACTGTTACCGACCCGGGTTTCGCCTTTCGGCATCTTCAGGCTACATTATATGTGGGCGGTGAGCGAACATATAACATACTAAAATCAATTTCCATCAAGCACCATCAGTCGAAAATATTAGTTATCAGTTATGTATTTATTAAACTGATGACACGTATGAAGTTTGTAATTGCAAATAACCAAGACTTGGATTACGTTACATGTGTATCATTTGCGTATTATAATACGACGCTCTATTCGGCAAAAAAACCTACCAGATTACCAGCTTAGTACATTAATAAGTATTGTTTTCTTATGTATAAACTATACAATTGTAAGTTGTGTAATAATCATGCAAGATTGTTACAATATATTTATAACATAATTACTAAGATAATAAATTATTTATTGGATATTTTTATAAAGTTATAATTTAGGTTTTTGTTAATAACTATAGAAATATTATTAAGATATTTCATATGGATTTTTAAGTGTATATATTTCGATTGTATACTATTTGGATTTCCAATTTTTTCACAATTGATTTCAGATGATGATTAGTCTCATCCAGACGCTAAACCCATTACATATCTATATTTTGCAGTTAGATAGAGATTGAAATGTTTTTTTTTCTAGAATAGTTATGTGAATTCTGTGTATATAAATGATAAATCTTATTTGAAAAAAGTGAAAATCTTATCTGAAAAACTGGATGTGGTGGATTGAATATAAATCGACAATTTTTTGACGTCAGTGACAGCCATACATACATCCATGAAAAATAGCTGGAAGAGACTTTTCAAAGAAATAACATAACCGGAATTAAAAACAAAACGGTATTGATACGGTTTTTAATATATCGTATTTTATTTCGAAATCCATCGTGGCTTCAATTGCTTTCGTTTTTTCCTACTATGTCGTAATAGTAAAACGATTGGATTTAAGCAGTATGATAAATCAGTTCGATCCAATGCGTGCCCAAGGCCCTTAGCTGTATTTGCGCAACTGTTCAATTCTAGAAATTGTTAAGTGAAAAAACAAAGTACACCTCAAAAGACAATGGAAAATGATTTTAAGCGGATGCTCAACTGCTGCGGATATTTCACGCGAAGTAATCTATTGCGAAACTGGGAATTACATTTTTACTTACTGGACAGTAGTGTATTTTCCACTTATTGCAACTTGCACAAGTTGTATAACCACTCTGACGTCATAACTATGATTGTTTTAAATACGATAAATATCTATTACAACATATTCAATAACAGAATGGATATGCACAATATATTTCTCATATGCGTCAACTTTACTGCCCAAACGTACAATACCAAATATTAATAAAACATTACTCAATTTGATGTGACGCATTGTTCAAATACTTGTTTGGTAGAATTTAGTGTTGTTTTGTTGAATTATTACATGATTTTTTTACCATGTCTGAATGTAAAGCATGTGAATCTACACAGTGTGAATATATCCCCTCTGAAAATGAAGTGGACATATGTATTTCCGCAATATAAAGACGTGCCGTGGCGGTATTTTTAAGACAATATGTATCCAGTCTAGCTGTTTTGGAATTTTTTAAATCCGATATATGTGGAAATCAAATGCAATCCCCAACTCAAAACTACGCACGCTAATCTCTTAGCTGCCGGGAAGACTATATCGCCAACATCATATTGAGTAGGTTGTATCATATGATTGAGTAGGTATAGTAAATATTTTTAAAATTCAAATGTGTCATTCAAAGCAAGAATTTAAAAAATATTTACAACAAATTTCTTGGATAGCTTGTGAATATTTTTAATATAATAATGTAAAATATATTTAATTTTTCAAATTGTCCTCGCTGTCAGAAACTATACAATAAAATACAGGCTTATAATGACGCTTGAGTATATATGGATTCCTAACCCTCCATTTTTAGGTTTTTAAAATTATAATAGATATGGGAATCAACCCCACAGTCTCTGTCTCCGAAGCGATTTATAACTAAGGATTTTATATATAAAACAAAATAACAAATAACATTGACAAGATTTTGCACCAACATTCTATCTCGGCTTAAATTCGTCTGCTTTCTTTTAAGTGTAAACGCGTCATATATTGAATAACACTTATTTTCTTTAAAGTCTTACGTGCGAACGTTTTTATTAAGTCGGTATTTTCATCAGACATTTAGCGTTTGATGTGTTACGTTATGATTACTTTCGAAAACGAACGGCACGCAAATAGAATTTTTAAATACGTATCTATCGGCTCCAATTAATGGTCCGCAAATGACTGCAATTTAAATTCCAGTTACGCCAAAATGAAAACAATTCACCGGTCAATTATTTGACTGTTGTGATATTTTTTCCTTCGTATATAATCTTGCATATTATTATTATTGCTATCGACATTAAACTTTCTAGTGCCGACAGTTATTTACTTTTACGTAAAGATAAAAAGCAGCTCGCCGCCAAGAGACAGCTAAAAGCAGTGTCCACAGTAAGTGTTGGATTGGCGTCGGTAATTTGTGCGTTTTTTAAATTTAATTCGATCCCTGTCATTTCCGGATTCTGAGGCAAATTGCTTTAAAATAAATTTTAACTTAAGCGCACGGGAAACACAAAAACCTACCAATATAAAACACTAACTTACCACATGGGACGCCACTTATTGTGATAACTATGAAACTTGTCAATTTTGATGACAATGGCCAGATAATAACAGAAGATAAATAAGTATCTAGTATAAACACACGGCTACGAATTCGCATTAACACTTCATATGATTGTTTAGTCTTATGAATTTATCATACAGCTGAGCAGATCACAAAACTAAATTTGATTGCTACAGAATACAAACACTGATAACTTTTTGGAATGCTCAGATTATTTTAAATGTTTAGTATTGTAACTTGAGGCGTGTTTTATATCTTGAGAACCACAGAATGTTAAATAAATTATCGGAATTGCTAGTAATATCTGAACTTTGATAATAGTAAGCGAATTTTTTAATGTAATATTTTATTATGTAGTTTGGTACCGACTGGCAGCATGTTAACTTGTTGTTAACTAAACTTAAACTGAAAAATTATGAAATGACCATAAAATATTTGCAATATTTTTTTCGGTATTTTTCAATTTAAAAATTAAATAAATTCTCAATGATTTTTATTGAAGTAAACTTCCGCACAGTGTCGATTAAATCTAAATCAGATTTTTTGTTCGTCTAAATGCATATTTATAGTGTCCAGTGTTTTTTCAACAAAACGCACAAGTGCAAATATTATATTTATTTATTATAGTTACCTAGATTAGTCACAGACGCTAATATCGTTATACTTAAAATATCAACAAATGATGTCGATATGTATTTATGTAAAAAGCCATACAGTATAACAATTTATTATCGAATTTCTGGTGTCTAGATACAAGCTGAATTTATTTATTTGAAGACCCCGAAAAATAATTAAAGATATATCGTAATCCTTTGACAAATTTTTGTACCATAATTTTATGCTTTGAAAAAATACGTTAGTAAGAATTGCGTTAACTGTTTTAATTCCACGTGATTAGGTCTAATAAATCCCACTACATGTTTTCTTATAGTGCAAATATGATACTATAATATTATCAAATGATTTTGATAATTTTAATGA
>JAGVSQ010001338.1:2639-30031 GCA_022683975.1 Rhyacophila evoluta | reverse complement strand
TTTATTTAATAAATATATGTACACCTTTTTAAAAGACTTTTAAATAATCATATTTATCTGACGACTATTTCGCGTATGAAAATAACGACTTAATTCAATATATTATTAATGAAATGAATTGCCATAAAGATACAGCACTTAATGCGAAATTTATGAATATTTTAAAAGTTACATCCTAAAATATAAAGCTTTTGATGCCGCAGGTTTGAGAGTCACCCAAATCCAACTGCGTGGAAAAATCCAAAATATAGGATTCAATGCTCAGTGTGTGCTATTATAGATTTAAGCTTTCACAGTTCTTATAGTTCACATTCGGATACGGTCAAAAATACGCATTAGTTCAAATCTAATATTACTAATAGTGCTTTGAATTGTACATAGTAAAATTAAAATATGTGACAAACGACGACTAAATCAGACGCGTCCGCTCAAGTCAAAAACGTTTTATCGAACAATTCGAGTGCGCTGTAATTGTTCGACTCGGGAGTCTTGAGCAACGCTGTAAGAGAACGTTGTAGATACGCGTCAAGAAACTTTTGGCATAATAAGTACTCGGTAAATCCTTGATTCTACACTAGAAAAAAAACCTGCATTGAGAAGAAAAATAATTAAACTAGTGAAACGGAAAATGTATGTAAAGGTATGGTTGGATTTTGATTACTCATGATGTTGTTTTACCCCCAGGTTGCTAACAACCCAACCCTCCGCGCCAAGTTCGCTGTGAACGCTGCTGTGTTCACCCACAAGTATGGCTTCGACGGATTCGATATGGATTGGGAGTACCCTGGACAGAGAGACTCTCCTTTAACCACAGAAGACATCGTCGCCCACGCTAAGCTGCTCGCCGCCATGAGGCAGGAATTCGACAAATATTCTCCTCCTCTCCTATTGACAGCCGCCGTTGCTTCAGTCGAGAAATCAGCGTCTCAGTCATATGACATTCCAACCATCTCCCAGTAAGTACACTGATCATTTCATTATAACTAAATAAACAACCATATATATTATCGACTCTCAGTAGACCGTAGGGATTAATTTTAAACTTAAGTCAGTAATGACTGCATTACAAGATCTTTTCAGAACCGATCAATAAAAATCGTAACCTGTCATATTCTACTGTGTTAAAATTAAATTTTTGTATTCGACAGATATTTGGATATCATCAACGTTATGACTTACGATCTCCATGGTGCCTGGGATGAGCGAACTGGCCACAACGCCGCTCTCCAACATTACGAAAGAGACGTTGAGCCCAAGGACTCCTTCGACGTGACAACAGCAATCAAATGGTGGATCTCCCAAGGTGCCCCGAAAGAGAAGATCATCTTAGGTATGCCACTTTACGGAAGAAGCTTCAACCTCATCAACACAAATAACGTTACCGTTGGTGCACCTACTAATGGACCTGGAATTGCTGGACAATATTCTCGAGAAAAGGGAATGATCGGTTTGAATGAGGTAAATTTTCTACACTCATCTTTATTCCCTCACGAAGTAAATAATTATGGTCTCATTAACTGGAACTGCCTATATATAAACACCCTAACCAAAAACATAAATCATTGAAAATTATATGCACCTCAAAAGCTTCTTGATAACCCTCAAATAACGTACTGATGTTTTAAACGAATTCAACCTTTCAAGTAAACTCGCCACAAATATGAACTGCAATATTTCTATATAAAATATACAGTGTGCACATGGTCTCCTCAGAAAAAAATATGTTAAAATTAGACGGGTTTATTCAAAGTAGTTATCGGCGTGCGATTGGAAAATATTCAGTGCTTAACTAACGCACACGTGGTCTTCCTAGAAAAATGCAATTGTCTAGTTACCGTAAATTATATTATATGGACAACAAACGACATATTCGAGAATTTGTCTCTAGCCTTTCGCATTTAGAATTCAATGGTATAATACAGAATCCAGTTGGCTCGAATAAAGAGCAAGTCTAGTGTTGATACACTCTTAACCCTTTGACGAGTGTGGACGTACAGGTACATCCGTGAGCCTTGTTGCCTTTTCATAATATCTTATTATTTCTTTTAATATAAATATAAAATAAATCAATCAATAATATTCGGAAGTCATTACAATCATATCATTTAATTTTAGAGTAGAAAAATACACGTAAACATAACGAAAAAAAGAGTTGACGACAGCATAGAAAAATTCTCTTATGCTCTTTCGATTGTTATGTTTTGTAAAGAAACGAAAGATTATTTATATATCAGTTCACAGAAACACATAAATCGGTCATATGTGTTTAAATTTGATCTCAAGTGCTACTTTGTTTCTGAAAGGGGAGCGGCCGCATGTGGTAATGTTGTACACATTCTTACCAATTTGGAATAGCTTTTCAGTTTATTTTGTGCCTTGTTTTTGAAATAGAGGAGCATTTTATATAAGTCGGCATATCCAATTTAATTTTTTATATGATATTCGTTGAATTGATAGCCATAAAAGGTTTTAGAATTTAAAACGTGCGTGCATAAACAATTAACTCGTTAATGAAAGCGTCTAATACATTTTTTTTTTGTTTCAACAGCTCTGTGAAAAACGCCTCACTGAAAAATGGGACGAACATTGGGATGATTCTGCACAAGTTCCTTACACCTACAATGAAAGAGACTGGATCACCTACGATGACGAGAAATCTCTCAGATTGAAATCCGAACTCGCAATGAAGATGGGATTGGGCGGAGTAATGATCTGGAGTATCGAAACCGACGACTTCAAGGGCGTGTGCGGAAAGGGAAATTACCCATACTTGAGAGAGATCAACGCAGCCATCGGTAGGGAAGTTCCAGTCGCTCCTCCGACCACAACACCAGACCCATCTGAAACGACAAGCACAAGCACAACCACCAACAGCCCGGTACCGACTGTCCCCAGTTGCGTCGACCCAATGCAACTGTGTACCAAGGAAGGATACGTCCGGGACCCGACCGACTGCTCCATATACTACTTGTGCGTAATGCAAGGAGCAAACATGAAGCCTTATCAATTCATGTGTGCCAACGGTCTTTACTTTGATGACGTCAAGTTGCTGTGTAACTTCGCTGAACTTGTCGATTGCAACGCTGTACCTTGCGACGATTAATTCATAGAACAAAATAATTATAATATTTATCGATTTTCATATGTAATACCCATTTAGTGAAGTTTGTAATCAGATATCTCATTCTGGTACTTCCATAACTATGTATATTATATTGTTCAGAAAAATGTCATTATTTCATTATTGTTTATGACAGACATTGTACATTCATATTATATTTATTAAATTCTATATTAATCACCAAATCAGTATATTTATTTGCAAACCTTCATATTACAGTATAAAACATCCTATTTTCATAATAACATATCCGGTAGCCACAATACAAAAAGCACAAGAGTGTGATGGAGCAACATAATAAGTTTTAATATGCCTTCATCCGAAGTAAATTATCATTGGATTTGAAAAACATATTCGACATACGCGCATAGATCGAGCAGATCTCTGCATGCGCGTACTCGCGCTCCTTTATTCTTTTCGCTCAATTCAGGCGGAATCCATTTACTCTACCACCACAACTTGCCAAGTTTTTTAAGTGGTCATGAATGGAAGACTTGACTAATTCGAGCTTTTCCGAAATTTCCCAACCAGTTTGAGTCGGATAACTCTCAATTTTTGCGAGCAGAGTGTCGTTATTCAATTCTTGATGTAATCCACTTTTGGCATTGCTTCTGAGATCAAAATTTGTAAACCATCGTTGGCACTTGAGAACCTTTGGCACATCTTCCAAAAAATTACAAATCTTTTTTGTCGCAGCATGTGCAGGTTTTTTTCAAAATTAGAAACAGAATCCAATTTTTGATGAAATATTCCTTTCGTTTAAATTCTGCCATTGCAAATAGTTTACTTTTCAGGTTTTTGAAAAATTAAAGATATAAGTTATTGACGAACCAAGATGGTAGAAATTGAGTGTAAACACGATGACAGACGAAAAGTGAAGCTGACTGTTAAAAAACGTTATTCATTTCCGAATTACCTAATATATGATAATCACCTGTTGGTTTATAATTTCAAACCGTTACCATACCTTATCTGGCCATTTCCCAACTGTATGCATATTCAAAATGACATTCAACACAATGACAGACATTACAGTGATACATACAGGGATGCCAAAACACAAATAGAAGCCTGTGACAATTTGTGTTTAGTTATATAAATTAGTAAATGTAGAAAGAACATGCAGGAAAACCCGTTTAATTAAAAAATATAATTGATAATCAAACGCATAAAACATTTAAATATTTTCCTTTATTTTACCTTGGTATCATGTTGTACGGTGAATATTTATTTATAAATAAATAACATCACTTACATGTATTAAATATTATATTATTATATAAAATACGTAGAAAATAATTATAACACACTTATATTTTAATAATTAAGTAATATTACTTAGAAAAAAAATAATTTTAAAAACTAAATTCACATTTTCCCATAAATAATAGTATTATATTATAAACATACAATTTTTAGATTGGAAGAAAATAATTTTGGAGAGAGATATTGTTACATGTATCGTCGCCGCATGCCACTTGCCTCCAATGTGGCAAAACCATGTAAAGACATTAACCTATTTTATTTTTTAATCTAACAAATAATTACTCAACAAATCTAAGAATAATGCAGTTTAGTAGAAAAATATTACTAACACTATTTTAGTGATACAAATTTTGCAGAAAATCCTTAAAAACTATCCAATTTAACATTATTTCACAGTTTTATCAAGTGACAGCATAGTCTTGAAGTAAGCGAGTAAACGATTCATAGATATTACTAAACTTAGCTCCAGTCTGTAGAAATTCAACACCGGGATGACGTGGTTTTGCACATTGGAAATAATATTCACCATTAAATTTAGTATCCATCACGTTGGAGATTTTGTTTTTTATTAAACTTTTAGACAAACGAGATAGCACACGAGATGTTTTTGTCAACAGTAGAGAAATAATTAAAGAATTTTTGGATATTAAAAACTCATTTTTGCAAAAACTGATACATTGGAGGTAAGTGGCGTGCAGCGATGATATTTTAGATGTTTCTATCTATAACTGCAAATTTCTATAAAGTACACATTTATAAAAGTCGATAGGTACATGGCAATAGTGCGTACAGCATAGGGGTTTGGAGATATAATACATGAAAGAACACTTATTTCGAATACAAACAGGATCTTTTTTTTTTAACTATGCTTGCTATCAATATTTGAAGACTAAGATACTGCGCACGCCACTGATACAGGACTGGATATTTAATTTTAAAGGCCCTTGTAATTTTATGTATGTTTTAATAAGATATATAAATTAATTGAATAATACTTTAACTGTAATAATGAAAAGTGTTAAACTAAATATATTATTGGGACCTAATTGAAAAGTCATAACACACAACATTTAAGTATCTGTTTTATTTAGAGTACATCAATAGGAAATATAGATTGTATATTTTTTTAAATGGCCATTGCATTCTTAGATTATATTCATTTTTTTTCGCTAACGACTTGAAAATATTTTATACACCAGTAATATTAGATAGTATTGACTACAATAAATACGAAAAGTAAATAAATGCACTGTAATTGATGTGTCATTTATACAATGAATTATTCTATTACACATATGTTTCCTAACATACTTCTTTGTGTTGGCTATACAAGTAATCGGGTATAAAAAATGACTTAATTGCTTTAAAAATTCTTTCAGATATATATAATCAATACTAAGCAAAATATAAAATACTAATGAAGACTACATGCACCAATAATTTTGTGGTTTCACTTGCACCTCATTTTGCAAATGATAATTAAAACATTAAATTTATAATCATCTATTTATTTCATATTGTCTTGAAAACTGGTTCATATATTTAGTTACAAATTTAACCTATACTTTGGATCATTCATAGCTAGATATTGACGCAGACAAAAAGACTTCTCTTTCTAAAAATGACCCGAAAATCATATCAACAACATCAAAAAATATATTACAAGACTATTTATTAACTAAATTGATCTGCAATAATTCAAATATAATGCAAAAAATATTTTTCATAACAATAAAATGAGGTAGTGGACATGATTTGAGGGTGCTACTGTCTATGGCACCTGTCAAAAATTACTTCTTAGTACCAAATATGCCCACCAAACTGTCAATACAAACAGAATTAATGAATTGTTACTTGCAAACACAATATTTATAAATAATTATGAGGTATCAAAACAGAACAACTAAAAATGAATATGGCTCGGTGCATTGTTATACTTAAAGATCACAATTCTTCTTAATTTTAAGACTATGCGTTTAAAAAAAATCTTTATGAAAATATGAGGAAAGATGAATGTTTCTTCCCGACTACCCTTTCAATTTTTTTATATTAATTTTAACACGTTTTAAATTTTTTAAATTTTAAATGTAAAGAAAAATGAGACTTTATATGTTATATACTCATAAATATTATTATCATATTAATTTACCACTTACAGCCGTTTATGTCTTGTTTTTAGCATTTAATATATTTCTTTTGAATTTGTTGTTACAACAATAGTTTCTAGAAATTCCAAAGGTAACCAAGACTCCTCTAAATTGTTAATACACACTAAATATTCTCAATTATGGCTTTCCTGTGAATATACCTTTAACTAAATATGAAATAGGCAAAAATCATTAAATTTACATCCCTTAATTAAACAGTTAAGTCTAGAAGGTGAACAGAAATTTTAGAAATTTGTCACACGTATTGAAATACTGTCATTTATACAATAATTTTATGACTATTTTATTCCAAAGATACAATTATCTGATCACAATTTACAAAATTTAAGGTAACACTGTCAAGAACTCACTTTATAAATGCCATAAATGAGTGAGAAGAATATTTAAACAATGAGGATATAAATGTTCTCATTTATTTACAATATTCTATGTTGCATAAAATATTAAACATAAATCTAACACAAAGCAAAAACGTTATCGTTCTGGGATTCTTCAAATACAATTTTAGTATAAAATATCAGGATCCATGTAAACAATTTTAACAACAATATATAAAAGCCACCAATTTATTAACTTATTTTTTTATAAAATGTAGTTTTTGAGGCTCCAATATTAATATTTCAAACGCAGTATAATTTGTTTTATTTTATTATGTTTATCATTAAAATCGTTTACAAAGATCTGCCAATTGAAATTTGAAAAAGTTATTCATAAAAATTATTAATATGTCTTTATCCTAATCAAAAATGGTACTTCTTATTGATTATGACAAATAACTTTTATACGTAATGTTTCACTGACTAATTCGCAATCATAAAATTGCAGGAAATAAGTTGTAAACATTTTCAATTATAATGAAACCTCTGAAGGAAAGCATAAAATTTATCACGCTTGATCGATCTAGTGTATCTAAAGTACCAAGCGTGAGCCATCTCTAATTGTGTATGTCAACCACGACAAATGAGTTGATAGCAATATTTTTATTACATATATGTTCACCCTTAAGAAATAGAAAAAGTTTTGTGGGAAGATATTTATATTTTCTACGACATTTATAAAGTTTTGACTATAATGAAAACTAAGCTATTATCATATAGGATTCATTTGAATTCACCATACATGACATTTTATTATATACTGTACCAATTAATACACATTCTCAGCATTGGATTGGTATATTATTTCAATTATATAATGTTAGAAAAAATAAGGATAGGCCATGACTTATTTCTAATTAATTTATAAATTACCATAAAAATAAGATGTTTGTCAGCAATATTTAGCATGATTCATAATTATAATTATCATATATTATGCGAAATAAGCAACACACCGGTATCCTGGAAAATATTGCGTGCTTTAACCAACACCTTTAATTTAATGTTGTGATCATAGGGTGTCCATTACATGACAGTTGATTATTTATTATTAGGGCATATGCTTAAAATATTTCTCAAATAATAAATTACCTGGTCAATCAATGGATATATTCAAAACTACACAATGACCTCAGCAATCCTGGAGTAATTAGTTGTATCTACAGAAAATCCAAGGTAAAACATCGCTACTTAATAATAACTTATTTACTAATAATCTCTTTAATGTACACATTGACTGTATGCAATAAGAATAACAGATTCTTAAACTGAATCACTTGTTTTTTGGTGGGGCTACGACATTTTTATTTAGCACTACTCACCATGAATTTATTCAAAGTGTGATAAATATTAATTGTGGCAAACAAACATCACCATGGTAAATCTGACACACTCAAATCGAGAGTTTTCTGATAATACATGGGCAATAAAATCTATACTACAGTAAATCCCGCTACAGCGAATACTGAAATTTTCAGTATAAGATATCACGATAGACTAGAAAAAAGGATACATCTATTTTAAATTCCTTTATAATAAAATTTTAGTATAACGAAATAAAATGGGTGGTTCCACAAGTTTTGTTTATAGTAAAGTTTTATAGTAATCACTGACAGTATCTTAGAAAAAAACACAGATGTTTATTCCCAGAGAAATTTGTCCATATCTATTGGAGTCTTGATACTTCATCGCATGATTGAATTGGAAGTAACAAAGTTCATATAAAAAAATAAAGATAAGCTTATCAGTATATTTTCTGTGGCTTTTGTTATCTCAATACAATATTTTGATAGAATTGTCGTTATAATAGGACACAACAATGAAAACTTTAAATTTTATCATATTGTTTTACCAATATAATATTTTATTAGTAATTATTTTCATTTTGAATGTTTTGTCACTATACCTGAGTGTCACTATATCTCTTATACATAACTTTAATATGATGTAAACACCTACACGTACTGTCAGTTAGCTCTTGATTGAAATGCTTACAATTAACGAGATGAGAAATTTACATTGCTACAAGGCAAAAAAGATCATTACAATCACCCTTCAATCCATTTATTTGCAGTATATAACGGAATATGAAAAAATTAAACATAATACTGAGAAGTGCTAAGTAAATCAGTACTATAATAGTATTATATATTTACTAACTACACACCTTCTTTCATCGCTATTGTAATCTCAAGATCAGCAGTTGAATTAGAATAATATGACCATTATGTAATTTTGAATACATTTATTAATTTAGATTTACTGGAAAATTATTTATTAGGGATATATTTTTACTATCTTAACTCTGGTAACTAAACCTTAACTTTTAAAAATATCAACCACATAAACAGAACTTTTATTATAGTGACATTTTTACAGTTGTGGTTGAAATATACAAAAAAAATGTAACAATGCCACTGAGAATTTATCCTATAAATTTATAAATTATTCATTTTCTGTTGGCACAATTTTGATCTGTTAAGTTTTCATGTACACAGTGAAATTGGTTACAATATTTCCAGTGAGAATATAAATTATGTATCTAGAATTTAGAGTACCTATATTATATTTTTGTTAAATACTAGTCTACCATATAGACGAAATTTGTAAATTTAAAAAGTGAATTTAGCATACTATAAAAAAACTAATACTACTCATAGTCCACATGAAACCATTACGCAAATTCAATACAATAGTCATAAGTTTTA
Source organism: Rhyacophila evoluta (assembly GCA_022683975.1). Lineage (NCBI taxonomy): Eukaryota > Metazoa > Arthropoda > Insecta > Trichoptera > Rhyacophilidae > Rhyacophila > Rhyacophila evoluta. Next base: position 20,391 of record JAGVSQ010001338.1, on the reverse strand, counting down.
AGACTAATTACCCAAAAGCGTATTTAGCTTCCAGCAGTAATCTCATTCATTTGCTTACAAGTGGACTTAGTCCAAAATAGCACAATAAATGAACAACAACCTGTTCATATATGACTAGAGACGTATGTTATATTCGAAAAATGCTTTATAGATTATAGAAAAAATCAGGAATCTACTCTTGAACTTTGTAAGTGTTACTCAGTGGGCATGAGGCATTAAATCGGAAGGAAGCAATTTTAAGAATCGTATCCACTCTTACCCATATAAATAACCCTAGAAACAGGGTGGGTCATAGAATTGATTGTCATTAAATCTAAATCAGCTAAAAATTCCCCATCAACTTAAAAACCGATACCATAAAGAAAAATATTCATAAGGAACAGCATGTACTAGCAAATTGTTTATACAATGGAAATTATTATAAAAATTGATAAACATAGCATAATTTCTTAGGCATCATTAGTCAGTTGATAGTATTAATTGAATACACAGATTATAAGGTGATGAAATTAAAAAGACTCAAACCAAGATATTTATTTTGAAAAATATGAAAACAGACTCATTGATAAATAGATACAATTATTATAATAAAAGGATTTATAAAATGGTTGGGTGTATCTTTCTTTATAAAATATTTTTGCTGCTGGGATTACCAGGATAAAGGTTATTTCGTGGTTATTTTTTAAACCTATTTCATGTAATAAAAAAAATATGCTTCATCTACAGTCAAATGCTGCTATAGTAAATACCGAAATATCCAGTATCATGGCAGACCAGAAAAAAATTTATTCTTATTTTATATTCCTTTATAATGAAACAAAACAAGTGGTACCAACAGTTTTGTCATAATGGAATTTGACCGTATATAGAAATGAAGAATGAAGAATGCTAGTTCAACAATGCTATTTTTGTGACATTTCTATTTGTTGAGATTATTTTAATAAAAAGAACCGGTCTTTTACATATATAGGTGGATAAAATTTGTGAAAATATGGAAAATATCGGTACCATTAAAATTAATGAACTTTTATTTTATAATTTTATCCTTCTAACGGTATTCATTCGTAATTGAATTGCGGTTCTAATTTCTTTTTGTTTAACTTTATTATTTAAGTTTAGCTACTTACTTGCATAATACAACCTAACGACACAATAATTACCGCTTTCTTACAAAGTCTTTGAAGAGTGTCTGTAAATTTATTATACCCTGCCAGCCACCCACTCATCATAATTTACTGATACACGGGCTGTTTCAAAAGTTTTGCTTTATTTTATTTATTCGTTGCTAAATTAAAAAGAAATTATTGTCTACGTGTTTCAAAAACTTTTGCATTTAGCTTCGAGGGTTAAAATTGTTTCGAAAAGAACTACATTTTCATTTGTTTAAGTAAAATGAATAGCCTAACTTTTATTTACGTTTTCATACCATTTTTTAAAAATAGTTTTCAAACTAAGATCTATCTCCATGAAAACTTTTTCATATTGTTTTTACTGTCTATTATGTAACAATGCTTAAAATCATCAACTATCATTCAGTTTCTAGCATTCTTACTTATTTTACAATTCTTAGGAATCAACACGTATTTTACTTTGCATGCATTATTCGGGATTTATTAAAAGTATATTCATCAAATCAAATTTTTAAATGTATCTTGATAAATTCCTATCAATAATATTTACAAAATTGGTATAGTTTACAGTGCATGAAGATTTTTCATCAATGTTAATGTATGACGTTAAATGAAACATCCTATGGCATATATGTAAAGAATCCATACGCCCGTATCTTTTTCATAATCCATAACAAGGAAAACGTAACTAAAGCGGGTGTAGTATGTGTGAGCCGCTCGGAGTTTTGACGAAAACGTTAAATTTTCCTCGAAAAACATATATTTTCTATTGAAATTCGCTCACAAAGAACCTTTGACTGTGACATTTTGATAGTATTTATGTCATGTGGAAAAGCTCGTGAAAGGCATTCCTGAAAAGTTGTATTTTTTATTTCTGCAAGCGCGGCTTAACTATTTTATGCAAAAAAAAATACTATCCACACAACAGTCTTTTCATTTTTTTAAACTTGTAGAAAATGTATTCATTATACAACATTTTATATGTAATAATTTTTTAGGCTCTTTCAGTTCATAAGTTAATGTCATAATAAATATTCTAAGCAATAATAAATTGTAAATTTGTATCTTGTACAATTTTTCTATGAATAGATATTTGCTTACGTTGCGTTATAAATGGGGTAACTTTGAAAATATATTTCGATAAAGATAGCTTAGACTAAATGGTATAATAATTTCATAATAGTAGTATATTAAATATTCATTACCACCGGTAAAAATTTTAACCATTTCTATCAACAACAAATATAAAGATAAAACACTTTAATCTAAAATATATTTTAAGATAGAAATTATGTAGGGCTTTTTAAATTATTTATATCAATGTTATTTTAATAACATTAGATAAATAAATAAATAAAATATTTTCTAATTTTAATCTACTCTTATTTTTTTCATTTTATTATGATACTTATAGCCGCTGTTTTCATTTTATCGAAGTTGAAACGCACATTGCGGTATTATAAATTATCTTCAGCAAAGCCGTCCAGCTATCAAGTGCACGTACAAAGCATATACCATCCAGCCATTGAAAAAGGCATTTCACTTTTATCCCGTTGACTATTTCTAGGCCGGTGTAATAAGAGTACTAGATATTTCACTCAGCATTACGAAGACGGAAGGCGAAAAACTACTCGACTCTAGAACTATGTGGCACGGCTTTAAAGTAATCTGATTCATTGTGTTTTGCATACCACGTAAAAAGCATAATTTGCAAACTCAATAAATAGTTCATTTTGAAATATCAGCCATATAAAATATGGTTTCTAAAAATATATTTGTATCCAAATATAATATAAGACGACAAAAATTTTCTTTTTTTTGTATTTTACTGCATTTTTAGACACTTTTAGTTAGTATTATAAAAATACTAAGTAAAAATGAAATAGTACAAATAATACGGGGCCTAGAAGTCTTTGTTTTATCATCGACAGTAATAATATTATTTAAGATGCCTTTAAGTAATTTGCTCATTATATTAATTATAATTAACATTTTGACTCTGTTGAAACAAAAGTTAAAAACAATAAACTTTTTAAAAATATATTTTCAATTGACAATAAATAGCAGTCAAATGATATATACCATGATATATTTAGAAAATAGATCAAGGTTATATTTTTTAACAAAAATATATTTAAATAATATTAAGCCATAAGTGTTTTAGCCGTTTCACATTGAATTTATAGAAATTTGCAATAGCAACCGTTTTTAATTTTTCTATAGTAAAAACAATATATTATATTTCAATTAAATTTTCATGATTATTTGATAGTTATTTTAATTATGTATTGATTGGTATTGCTCATTTAATTTCAAAACCTCCGTCCTCATTTCTTTACGAGACAATATGAAAAAAAAGTTTTCAAATTAAAATTGTATGCATTTATCTATATGGTGTCTCTTAGTACTATATTTTAATTTAAGTGCTTTTTTAATGAACCGCCATTATAATTTCAAGCGCTATCATAAAGCTTTAATAAAACTTTTCATTTAACTCATTCTTACAGTTTTTCCGTACTTCTAAAAGCCTGAGGGCAAAATAAGTAAGGTCTCATATTACACATTCCACTTTGTTTTACTACTTACCACCTTACAGAAAGCTCAAAGTAAAGGATTGTAAATGGCAATTTCTCGCTGCAATTGTGGTTCCTTTGACGAACGTCTAGTGTTTCAGACAGCGATACTGCATTTTAAATTAATTACTTGTTAAAATACACCAAATCGCTCAATACCACCTACTACAAGTAAGATGATCATTCGTAAACAATGAACAAATACATTTCGCGTATTTCCATTAGACACACTAACATATTATAAATCGTGACGCAGAAATTTGTATTGTAAATAAGTAAAAAGTTCTGAGTAAAAATGGTATTGTCATTAAAAAGTTGCTAATTTGATTTCGATAATATCGACAGCAAACGAGCGTGTATTGTTTACGGGAACGATTCAACTAATAATTAATGAAACCGATCGCTTTCCAATATCACACGGTAAACATTCGTTTGTTGCCGTATAATTAGTGATTCGGTCACTGATTCGGCTTATTTACTAAAAAAATACGGTCAAAATACATGGGATATACTTGTTTTAATACTAAAATAAAATAATGATTTTTTCATCCGGCGCATAATGTATAATATTTATTTTTTTGTATTGAAGAATTTAATTTTGGTGAATTGATATTCGTAAGTTTTCACTATTATTAATCACACCATAAATAAAATTTGCATGAAGATGTCTTTGATTTGATTGAAATTTTAATTCTGTTTAATTAGCGTTTACCATCACTGCATTCTACGATCAAAGACTGCCTCTACGCTGTGTGACTAGCTAGTGACTGCGACGGATTACAAACTGCATAATTCCATCAAACTAAGTAACTCTATTTGACCCGGTTGAATTCGATGATGGTTTTCTCTCTATTTCCGCTCCCTCTCTATATATTATATCTCCGTCTTTACTTCGCTTCAATATTACCAAAGTTTATGTTCTGTAAATTTGATTATTATTCGGTAGAATCACATCGAAGACTAAGTATACCAGTGTTCCATACACCAAGAACTGTGGTATATATGTATGTATAATAACTTAAAAGTATGGTTGACTAAAATAAACTAAGTTTCAGTCATAGCAGTATTGATCCAAATAAAATGTAAAGTTTATTACTTATATTCAACCGTGAGATTTGCGAGACGATAAATTAATGTAGTTATCAAAATAACAGATCGTCTTTAGTAAAATGAAGACATTTCACTAGACCTTTACTGAGAATAATTTAATAATAAAAAGTGCTTATTTGTTGTTGAAAATTATCATTATCTGCCATATCCACCACATAGAGCCTCGAATGTTTTGTCACCTCCTAGTTAGTTGCTTTTCATCCTCCCAAGTCATGCCAGCATCCTTTAATTCTACTGAGTAAATTTTGTGGATAGTATCCGTCGTTTATTATCAAGAAGTTGGAATTCCAATTCAATCTAGACATCCGCAGTAAATGCCACAGCTAGTTCCAATGCCGCAGCATGACTTTCAACGTGACATGGGGCTGTTTTCTCCAGTCTCCGATCCAGTTCATTTTCAAGTAACTTACAAAGCTTGACTATCACCTACCCCCGTATCCAATGCAAGAATCTATTTTTAAAGCACGCTTTACAGTTTGTCTGATCCTTTGTGTGATGTCACGATTCGTCACCAAATAGCAGCACCGGCAGAATACAGGTGCCAAACAACTTACAGTCAGTGTGGACTGAGTAAAGCTGAGTCACCTAGTCATTATTTTACTAATCGTTATTTCCTACCGGGTTCTGCCTTTTGTCATTTCCATTCCACATGTACATGAGCGTTGTACACAATATTTGCAACAAAAAAAAAATTTGTAGCAAAATATTCAATTTTCTTGATATTATAATATTTGTATGCAATAATGATGTTCGTACTAAGCCATGTTTTGTATGGCCACTACAATAAAATATAATATCATAAGACAAAAATAAAATTCTAAGAATAATTAAATTTTTACCGTAAAGAAATTTCGTATAAATCAAAGATTTAAAGGAAATCTGCCGTCTGGAGTAAACACCGTTTTATTTTAACAATAATTAAATTTCATTTTGATAGGAAGTACGAACAATATATTATCACAAAAAATCGTCTGAAAATTAATTTTTCCTCCGGTCGTTTGGTAAATTTTAAACTTTTTATGCCCATAATTGAAAACCTAAATAAAAATCGCGTTCTTAAATCAATTCCAATCAATTTGATGAATTGAGAATCGTCGCTTAAAAATCAGAGAATGTCAAATGGTAAGTTTTTTTTTATCCATACAAAAAAAAACTTATGAATATTATTAATTATTCATGGTGTAAAAATCGCATTATCGTTTTGAACACTAAAGCATAACTCTTCATTATTAATTAATATAACGTCCATGGACTAAATTTTACACCTTTGTTACACACATCATTAATTTTAATCTAAATTTGATAAGAACTAAGTAGCGGATAAATTCATTTTTTGTAAAATTGTCCTATTTTTAATAATAATATCTCATTATTAATTTTAAAAATAGCTGTAAAATACTCTTATTTTATTATTTATTGTTTTTTTTTTCAAAATGACGGCTACAGAGTTTTACTATTTACTACTATTATTTTGTATATCGACTGTGAAAAGAAGAAATAACAAATTGTACAGGAGGCATAAAAACGTGATTTAATTATTTTGGGCCAAAGTCATATCAAATATAGACCATCTTAAAGAGTATAATGATTGAACTGGTATTTTCTCTACCCAGTTTGATATTAATTTAAGAAAAACCAATAAAATTTACGTAGTAGAAATCTTTTTTCCTGGTCGCAAATTTGATAAGCCATCTTTTTCATACTTTAAAGCTAAATTTAGAAACTGATTCTGCATTTGCAGCTTGTTTGTGTATACTGTGGATAAAGAAAAAATATATTTTGAAGAAAAACAGAAAATCAACAACAACAAACAAAAAATTGAGGTTACCATTTTAATTTGTTAATATTTTTTAAATTAACAATATAAAAAATCGAAATATTATATATTGTAGTTCAAAATACTGTCAAATATTACATTATTAAATATTATAGTTTAATATGAGATGTGCTAAGAGTGAAATATAAATTCTTTGTTGTAGAATAGAGTAGATTTAATATCTCTGACCTTTGTACGTTTTCAATTTTACGAACAATGAAACGGAATTTACTTGAAAAAACCATTCTGTTCTACGTTTGCTTTGCAAGAGGAAAAGCTTGAGACGAAAATTTTGATTGAAAATCAAAAAGATGTTTGGTTTGATATAACTGCCGATCTCAGTTTAATCAAAAATCATCGATTTTCGGAATTTGTGTCGAACGTTTTTTGGAAAACGAAAATTGATTGCTCCGCTGATTGGGATGCCTTTAAAATTAATTTCAGTCATATTTTACCGCACAAAATTTATTTTGGTCATGTTAACATTTGCCATGAATTAACTTTGACAAATATACTTATTTAAAGAATATCACCATTCTTAAAATATTTATAAGGAAATCATATTAATAAAATAATATTTTTCGTCAGTATAGAATTTTTAGATTTTTTTTATAAACCATTTTTATTACTTCCTGAGCCAATCCAAAATAAGTATGCAACTTCATGTAAGGTGTATTTGATGATATTTTATACTTTTTTAAACGCCTGCTTATAGTAAATTTGCCACCCAAAATAGATATCTTCCCATTTGTTTATTTTTAATTATTTTATAGTTTGTCAACATCACAAATTATCAATTCAAAGCATTTATAACATAGAATAATAACTAAGGGATCAAATTGTTTTCTACAAAATATATTAAAAGAAAAGGTACAACATTTATACATAAATAAGTTTGACAGTTAAGAGAGAGAAAATAAAGAGATCTCGCTTATTTAGAAATGTATAAAATAATATCACCCTAAACTCACTACCACTTAAATGGAAGATATTAATAAACGATGCGATTTCGTTAAACATGACCATTGTTCTTCCCATTGGCATTGCTAATAGTAAGTTCTTTTAAAGTAGGAGGAAGAATTTGGAATAAAAAACAGTCGATGTTCTTGATTCCTCAAGCAGTCACTTGGGATCACTAATATTAGCTCAAGCAGCAGAATTCTCGATTAGACCACGTATAAGTCGAAAAATGGATCAAAAGTACAATATAGTCCGTCCTAGTTTTAAGCTACAATAGGACAGCATGACCAAAAAAAAATATAATATCATATACTTAACATGATTGAGATACAAGAATCTTACCTAATTATTATTTAGTAAAAATGATAAAACACGGTAAATTAATAACCGGTAATTTGTGTTTTATGAAGTTTACTGTTTAAAGGGATACCTGCTTGTTTCAAACCATATTCATCTAGCATATATATTTGGATACTAATATACAATGTGCAGTTTTTAAAAGTCCTTGTTTGTAACATTCATACGTATTACTATTATACTTTACGCATATATTCACGTCAAATTTTGTAAGTAATTAATGTTCATAATTGACCGAATACGACTCTTAAAGTTGTAATTCAGTTTTATGGCTTTAACCTTTACGTAAAGTTCGTTATTGGCGATACAGTAAAACCAAAATAAAGCCACGAAAAACTATGTCACATTTTTGTATCTTTATGAGTGGCATATTTATGATTATTATTTTTATTCTATGGCGAATGGATGGCGGAAATAAAAGAATGTCGCGGCACTTTGGGCGCGAATGTGTGGCAAAGCATAAGTGCGAGGTTATTTCCTCAACACTACTCTAAATCCCCATTTTATATCAGTCGTTGCCTGCAATACAGGCTGGTTGAGAACATATCGACAGAAGATATTCTAATTTGAATGCAATCTTATCACAGCGGAATTAAGTAATATTAAATAATTACTTGTGCTAACATTCATATCAAATTAATCGATTTATTAAAAAAATTCTTGTGTCATAAAAAGACGTTTTATCATATTAAATTTTAAAACACTATTTTTATCTCCCCGGTAGCGTAGTTGGTAGCGTCCCTGTCTAGTAATCTGGGAAATGCGGTTAGATTTCCGATCTATTGGATTAATAAAAAAATCAAAAATGCAGGACTGGATGCCCATTGGGTTGAGCTGTCTGACAAACAATTCTAGTAAAAAATAATATGTCAAGTTGTCTGCACATTTTGGAGATCTACATACTCTTCTTTCTGTGAAGATATCTTCTCACTGTGTAGATCCATATGCTCCGCTTTGAGAGCAAATATGGTAAAAAAATATACATTTATTGTCTATGATTCCATAAAAAAAGTCCGACGTTAATAGTAAAGTCAAATAATCTCTTAGCCGTAATCTCAGATAATGACGTTTATAACGATGACAACGAAAATTAAGAAGCTTATAAAATATTGTCGAAAAGCTTAATTGTATATTTAAAAATTCACTATGGAGTGACAGGTAATTGAAATCGTATTTCGATTATCATAAACTTAATTTATGAAGAAATAATTACTCTCATTAACACAAAGTATTGTAAATATTAAGCGACCTGGTAATCAAGATGTACAATATGAGTATTATTTTGTACTTTTTTGATATTGAAGATATTTATATTTCAATTTAATTTTTTACTGTTTTAAAAATTTTGCGCGTAATGAAAATCTTAAGCCTAGATTGACGATAATCCTCCGGGCACTTGCTTTCAAACAATTTTCGGTTCACCCTCTCAGCGATACTACAAATCTTACTTACGTACCATACGTGGGCCCCATATAAAAAAGATAATATAAGTCAAACGTAAGTAAAAGGCAGTAAAACGATGGTCACGTACATAGAAGCCAAATAACAATCCTCCCGCAATATGTTGAAAAATTTCTCCTCTGAGTGGCTAGAATTACTTTTCCACTCGAATAATTTTCTTCTTATAAACCTATGCACTTTATTTTTACTGCGTAAATCGCATGAGAGTGCTAGCAAAGAAATGGACCCATTTATTTTTGTGAGAATCCTTAGTGTAGAATTTATTCTTTATACACACCTACTAGATGTAAAGCTAAAAATATTCAAAACACTGTTTTGTTTCCCGTCTTCATTACACAATACTCTATAAAGTGTCATTTAAATTTCTACTAAATCGTGTTTAATTTTAAAAATATTATATTTTTTCAAATAATTTTTGTATTCCATTTGGTAAAAATAAATTTGCACAATTTTTGCTCTGCAAGAAAATTTCTAGTTGATTGAGATATTTTAAAGGACGTTCCTCCATTATATTTACTCTAATGCTTTTGATTAGATAAAATACAAAAATTACGTTAGTACGTATGGGCATTGTATGAGTAATTACAAGAAGGTTTAATTTCCAATACCTTTACTTGGTATTAGAATGTTTTTTTGTAATTTTATATCTTCTTTATTTACTGTAAAAGAATATAGACTATGAACTAACTGTTCTTTGCAGTAAAAAAATTCAATACATTATTAAACATGAAGCTACCAACATGTATTGAGTTTATTCATAATTTCTTTGAGTGTAAAATTGTATAGTTTTAATTACACTTGAAGAAATAATTCGAAAAAGAAAACTAAAGCTAGTTGGCAAATGGACAACCATGTTAACCGTTTCATTGTGTTAACCACAGCTAAATACCACAATATTTTAGAAGCGTGTGATTTCTTCTACGAATTTCTTGATGCCATGTAATATAGAAGTTTCCAAATGAAAGCATGATGTAAATCAAACTAAAAATGGATATAAATCAAATTTCTTTTATTCCACGATATAAAAAATATTTTAAAAAAATGAAACATAAATTATAATATATTGCACCAGAAAACTAAAATTGTATAAGGCGTCACTACGTACGTCACAGGGCCACTCGCCGTTAAATTTCTCCGCCAAGGATATCGTTTTCACGTAGTTTGTCTTTCGAGAGAGCAAAGCGCTGCCTTCAAGCTTTCTACGTTTAATTGACTAATCCAATAGACTCCGCATTAGCCTGGTGGCAGAAAACACTTCATATAGTGATTCTTGTCATTCACACATTGGGCCGTATTTGTAAATTATTTTCAGCAAAAAAATATAAATTTATTTCTACAATAATCAAACACATATGAATCTATTTTTTTATGATTAAACAACACAAAAATAAGTTGTTTAACATATTCAACTCATACAACAAGTATATTACTGCCGAAATCACTACTTGAAATAGAGTCTGCAACGGTATAGGCTCTGTGGCTACGGCGTAGCAGTGTAGACCTCAAGACCTATGCGTAGCGCCAAAATGGATTAGATCTGAACCTAAATGGCATTATATATGTGTCTCCCTACATATATCGCAAAATTTTCCTCTTTCAATATTGAGAGTAATTTTGCCTAAATTATGGTCATATAATGTGAGATATCTAGCTAATATGCAAATATGTGTCCGAGTGATGTAAATTAATGTCTTTCCTGTCATTATTTATACAGAAGTTACTAGATTTTCTAGAATTTTTCTTTTTTAAATACTGTTTAAATAATAAAAAAAACATAAATATTATTTACAATATAGTCTTCATGGCTACACTTTGTTTCATAAAAATATAAATCCAAAGAAATATTTGTATCTAGTAATTCCTAATTACATAAAAGTACAATAAACGGAAATAATCTTTATTTTCTAACATGTATAATTAATATTTTTGAATTACCGATAAGATAAATCATGTTATCATAAGAAATCGTTATAAAAGTTGTTTTACATTTTAAAGCTGAAATAATATTAAATGCGTACATATATTTAATCGACTAAAAAAAGAGGAATATTGATATTATGTAGAATTATAATACAAGTTTTGTCCATGCCACCATCAATTTATTTACTCAGAAGGATGTTGTTTATGTGTCCTAATAAACTTAAATATGATATAAAACAAAACTGTAAACACGAAGTTGTAGAGAATTTATTGTAAACAATAATTATTTAATTATATTTACTTATTAGTAGTTGAAAAGTCTTCACCGTATGTTTAAGACATGTTTATTTTCAGGGTTTACCTAAATTGCTAAAATATTTGTTATTTTTCTTCAAAATTTTTTTTTCTAATTTCCGAATCATATTTTGAAAAATGGCAAATCCAGTTTACTCGAACATGTCACGAATGAAAAAAATGTGCCTCGTAAACAAGTCTGAATTTTCACAAGCGGAAACATTCTTCACGAACTGGATGATAATTTCTCGATGACACCATCATTGTTGTCGCCCTTCTAATGATCGATGGTGTTTCATTGCCCGAGTTTATTTCTTCCTTCAGATTTATTTATTTTTCACCCGCCATAATTAAAAGTATGACGAGCGTATTATTCCGCCATTGCGAGTTACTACAAAATATACATTTATTTATTTCCCTCGGGTGATTTAGACGCGGAAAATGAACGAATAGAAATTTGCAGTACTTTATGAAAAAGCTTTGCGCTTTGAAGAATGAGTACTTTTGTAACATTGTCATTATTAAATACGGCTAATCTTGCGTTTCGTTTATCAAGAAGCTAACATTTTACGTAACCCAGACGTGTATCCATTTTTACAATCATAGGACTTATTTATTCACTATCAAAAAATATATAAAAATATTAACGTTACCTAACATGACCACCATTATCTTTAATGACCTTATGTTAATTAAAATATAACTAATATCCTTAAATATTCACTTTTTATAAATCTATATATGAAAAATCGCTTGTAAGTAATATCAAATTAAAAAACTTCAAGGATATTTATGTTAAAGAAGTTATGATATTTTATTTTATTATTGAAGAGAATTGTTTCTTTTGTTTTTTTTTTGTATGGCACATTAAAATACTTAATGATGACAAGTGGCATATTTCATATTTGTTTATTTTTTCAGTAACTATTTTCATTTTAAATATTATAATTTTCTTATCTTGCTAAAAAAAGTAAGAAACCTTGATGAAAAAATCTTTATTCGATAAACTGATTGAAAGAAATAATTCATTGTAAACATAAAAATTGTATTATTTTTAATCATTTTTTCAATTCCGAGTAAATTACATTTTTCTTAATTCTATGGTAATTCTGAAAACTTATGTCGACTACTAATATTCAATCACTGTACTAATCTTCAAGCATACGATTTGTTTACGAAAAGCGAGATTTTCAGCAGATACTTATTTTCCTCAGATTTAAATTCCTTAGCGGTTAGATTGGCACAAAAGAGCCCATTTTATTTGTAGCCGCCTTAGATGTTTCCAATTTCACTTAGCCACCTGTGATTTTTAAAATATTCAAAACGACGGAGAGGCCTGATCAAACGTTACTTTTTCAAAAGATATTTATTTTTTATCACACGATTATCGATTATTTATTTTCTAACATAAGCTTTTTGCATAAATGAAAAAATAATATCATATTTTTTACATTTAACATTTCGATGGAAATTGCTGAAAACTATTTTTTACCTAATAAATATACAACTATTTTAGATTCCAATACGAAAATATTAATATAAATCAGTCTTACAATTAATGTATGATTTAATTGTTTATTTTATTAACAACTCATGTGTTTTCTGGGAATTACCAAAACGTTTTTAAAGTTGATGTACCTAATATAAGAATATATTAGATTTAAATATACGCATTTCTATTGTCTCTATGCATTTTACAACATATAAGAGAAAGTCAGTGAATATGTTTAATACTTTCAAATAATTATTTTTCGTTATTTTTATATGTGTATACAACATAAAGTAGTATGGACAAGTATAGTATTGTATTACATATTGTTTACAAATAAAGGCATTAAAGTATTTATCTACCCTGTGGGGTATATAAGAACGGTATAGTATTGACAATCTCTGAACTCACATCTGCATGAAAGCAGCCTGCCATTAATAGCCTCAATTTAAAATTTCCCCTGGCGACGGTAAAATTTTCACTATTTCCGCTTCATTTTCCAAGCACTTTCTTATGAACGACTCTCATTGTATGAGCTGGAACAGTTCCGTGGCTTGATTTTTCAGTTCCGTCACTCATTTTTCAATACACCTCTCCCTGCCTTTGAGCTTCTTTTGTTAGAGTCTTAGAATATTTTATGCTATGTAAGCGTCCACTATAATATTTAGTAAGCTACAATAGTTGTTATATCCCTTCAAAGCTTTGTCATCTACATCCGTTGTAACTTTTTACATGATGATTTAATCATAAAACTTTGTATATTTTAAATGTATATTTTTTTCTCAAATAATAATGATGTATTAAATTTCATACTTAACTACATTTATTGTTAAGTAATTATTAAAATATAGCTGATATTCAAAACTTACATTTCTGTGACGATAATAAGACGTATATATAACAAAAATGGCATTTAGAACAGGCAACTTTCAATTTGTTAAACGTATTTTCTTACTTTCTGTAAAAAAGGTAGTTTTTTTTTTGCGGAAATCTATTTTAACCAACACTCGCAGCTGGCATGATATTAAGGCCGCTTACAATTTGTGGACCAAGATACCAACTTTTATATATTACACGCGATATAAATCAGACGTTAACGCGAGACAAATGAATATTTCAACGAAACGCTATCGTGATAATGGGAAAGACCTATTTAACCTCCTCACTTTATATTATATGAAACTCCCGAGATGTGAGAGATGATACACCCAGCACATTAAAGAATTATTCAATTCCTTTACGAAAAGATTATAAATTTACAATATATATTTTTTCAACATCCGTACTTAATTATTTAATAACTAATAAACTTATTATAAACGGTTCTACCAAAAAAAATAATAAATCATCACGTTCCTTGAACATTAAAGTTTCGATAACCTTCTTTTTTTACTATATTCGATCCAAAAGTTGAGTATATGTATCTATCAAATGTGTCTGTCAGACAAATTGCTCAACTCAATAGGTATCCAGTCCTGCACTGAAATTTCTAAAGTTTGAGCAGATGTGGAAATCAAATCCAGCTTTCAGCTACCAAAAGACGATTATAATTCACAATACTTTGTAACAAACTACAAAATTTATAACAGATAGATATACTGCCTATTAAAGAAATCATTTTTCATGATTTTAACGTGAAATTAATGTTCACAAAATTTAACTGATATTTATTATTTGTCTGAATAAATTGTGTCAATATTTAATTGCTTCTTTATTTGTTGGCGGTGTTATAAGCTAGCGCTCTATTTTTGTTATTTACTTTTTCCACCCTCGTCCCTTGTAAGAGCCACGCCTTTTCTCTTTACCCTTGTCAAAACACACCCTCTAAATGTCACCACCACGATTTTTACCCATTTCGATGCTAGTGTATTCGCAATACACCCTTGACGATATCAGACCTGATGGCTTGTGAAATCTATTCATGGTGGCTTTTGGAAACTTTAAAAAGTTTCATTAACCTATATTTCAATATTTTGAAGAACTAAACTAAGATAGACATGGAAAAAGTTATCCATGTAATGTATTCTTTTACTCCCGTCAGTTTTTTTAATAACATACATTAAATAAAGTTTTATTAAATATTTACAGAAGTTAAAAGACGTTTCTCTTGTAAACTTTTTGATAATAATTCATTTGAGATTACAAAACAGCCTTGGGCATTTTTGTTTTATTTTATTTAGAACTATTAGGCAACATTATGATAGATAATATTTCTCTAAAGTGTAATAATTCAAACATACGTATATCTAGACACAATTATCAAGATTTAGTTATTTTTTTTAAAAACGTCAATTACATATTCATAAAAATAATCCGATCCTGATATTTTATTGTGATAATAATTTAACTCTCCAAAAAGATAATTACATAAATATTCATGAGTTTTATTTTTAGCGCAATGATAGTAATCAATTAAATTAATCATTTTAACAAAACTTTGCTATGAAATAAGTTGAAATATAGTTTTTTTCTTCTTAGTCGTCATTCCAAAATTCGATCTAACAACGTTTTATACCTTGTAATGGTTTTACGAAAGTCATGTTGCTACAGAGATTTTTTTCTCTATTTATTATTTTCTTCTATAATATGGGTAGTAACAGTCTGAAAGTGTTAACGCACATTTGTTCTTTGTACATGCTTTTTGTTTTCTTTAAGTTGACGCAAGTGGGGGAACGGTATTTTAAATAATCGTGTTTTGAATTTTACAGAGGACTGAAACGACTGCAAATTCGCATACAACTTAAAATCATTGTTGTTTTATTGACAACGATAATATTATTCTGGTGTCTTTAAACGTTGCAATGCGCCTTCTTTGACAAGATCCAGTTACATATTTGAACTTTAAATCGCTTCAAATTGTATAGAATGTAAAAGTCTTATATATTTAAATGAATAGAAACCAAGATTTTAAATATTTCAAATTAAAAAGTAAGTTTCACTACAAAGTTTTAATATGAGCTTGTAATACACTGTCAATTTCAATTACTTAGTACATATATAAATAAAGAACATCTTTAAAACAATTATGCTATTATTTTCATATGATCAATAATTACTAACAAAAAAAAATGATTATAAACTTTTTAGTTTGTATAGTTACACAGTAGGTTTAATGGATATAAAATGAAACTTAATGCAGATAATCAAGCGTATGAATTTTATATTAACTACTGATATGATTTCACATAACTATGAGTTGTATTATAAAGATTTTAAGATGTGTTAGTACAATTGTTTATTATGAACAGTAATATTTTACCGACGTTAATTAAATGAGAGTATGTAAGTATTTTAAATTATTATCTGCTTTATATATTTCGAGTTTCTCTGAATGACCAACATGGTATGTTTTAAGCTCTAGAAATACTATACCGTAATGATAGCAATACTCTCACCCGAAATTAAGCACGTATATTCTTTCATACCGCACGGTAGCCTGCCTGTCCAACACGTTTTAATCTACTTTAATGTATATTAAATTCCTTATGCTCTATCTTTATATTAAAAATAATTAGATACTTCTTTTTTATCTCTGAATAATAATACAACAGTGATTATATAATGGCATCTTTTGTAAATACTCTTGTGGTATTGAAACTCTAGTTTTGAAATATTAGCAAGGTGTTAACTCATATACATTTATATGAGTGAAGTTTTTATAAAGACTTGAATATTGTGTATATGTTATTTATGTAGGGTTAACTTAATATATTATTAATGCGATGAATTTTTATATATTCGTACTCGAAGTAAGTGCTTTACTTAGACAGCTCGCACTGGACAATGATTAATTAAGACAGAGGGTTTGATTCATAACCACCAGAGGGTACCAACTCAACATGGTTCCGCCATCAATTCTGAACCGTGTCTTTCGCTTAATGACGGTTGAATTATTTTTGAATTAAGTCGTGAGCTATTCAATGCAATAATAAAATCATACATTTTAACATAAGTCAAATATTTCATAAATCAAATCTGTCAGTTCTTGCTAACTTACTGTGGTGATTTGATTCAAATGTAAGAACATATTTACACTTTAAGCTAAAAATATATTACATATTTACTACAATGAATATTAAACGATTCAGTACTAATATCTAGTTATTTGACTGAATTGATTTTCAGACGAAAGCTTTTTAAGCTCCGAATTGAATATTTCTATATCAAGTACGGATATAATGGGCACTCGTGCTGTACGATTATATACTGATCAAAATATGAAATATGTCCAAGTTTATTGACGATTTTTTGCAACCAAAATACTGTTAAAATAAATGCTTATAAACAAATTAGTTTTTCATATAAATTTCACCTTCACTTAAACATTTGCATTTTTTTACTAATAAACGAAATTATAAAAAAGCCAATTCTGCTACCCATAACTCGTAAATATAATAAATCTAAATATTCTGTTTCTTAAAAACTTTTCTAATCTCTAGGGTTCTAGGTTGCCACCGAAAAACCTATTCTAAATAAAAAAAATTACATATAAATTTGTAGACATTTTTTTGTATTTTCTCTAAATTTGGAAGAAATTATTTTCATATACAGATATATTTTAAATTATAATTGATACAAAAAATAAATTGTACATGTAGTATTATTTTATATAATATATAATATGATTTTTGAACAATTTTAC
>JAGVSQ010001337.1:0-29439 GCA_022683975.1 Rhyacophila evoluta | reverse complement strand
ATATATTGTACATAAATAGTAACACTAATCACATGTCGGCGGGTCGCACTAGAAAATGAGCTGCATTACGTACGTATTATTATGCAGGGGTCGTCGACCGCTTATCGCTTATTACTCTGTATACATATTAAAACAATATTATTAATTTGTTTCCCTATTGTATTGGATTTTGAGCGTGTTGTCTAGCATGTTCGCGATGTCGTTGATATGTGCATCTACCTATTACATCAGCGTAGTCATGGCCGAGGCGTGCCGTTGTGCAGATTAAGCACCGCACAAGGGCGCCTGAATTTGATGAGCGCCCTTTTATAAGAAAAATATATTAGATTCACCAGTATTTTCCACGTGCAATATGTTTGCATAATAGAAACAAGTAAGCCATATAAAAATACTTAACAATAGATTTAAAAAGTTTAAAAGGTGCAAGTTGAAAGTACGGGAAAAATGTAAACAAATGGCTTTTGAACAAGGGCGCCTTCTGTCCACGGCCCGGCACTGAGTGCTGTAATTGTTTTAGATTAATAATTTTTCTTAGTCCAGTATTTCTTTGGGTATATCGGGTTATTCGATGTCATAAGGGCCAATTTTATTGCTTTTTTAAATATTGCGACGTCATACAGCGAGCTTTACGATAATTTCAAATAATTCCTCGATAAGATTCTTTAAATACAGTGGAAGCCGGATATTATAATAATCACAGATAATGTTATCATAATCAGTTGGTACTAAACCATACATCAACTTAGACTACTTTTAAATAATCGGCTTATTATAATGAAACTGCGGCAATTGTTATCAATTCTGTAGATCTCAAGTTAATATATATTATAGATAATTTTGAAAAATATTATAAATCTGAGGATTGCATTGATTTAATAAATTCAAACAAATGACACAACAATTCATGATTTTTTTGTTGGTAATAAACTATGTCGTTTTCGACAAATATAAGTATGTTGCATTATTTTGTAATACAATTACTAGCCAGCTATTGATATCATGGTGATCACACTTAACGGCTTTCACTGTATATATCTCTTGAGTTCATAGTAATTTGAAGTCTTGAAAAATTTGTATTTACTCCCTTCTGAATAAAGTTGATCGCTTCTCGATATCTGAGCTTCGTAATACGCCTGATTAAGATCTTTGTGAATGAATAGATGATGGACACTTAAAGTAGTATTCTTTGAGGCGCCTTGTGGTTGAGTTTGGCAAGTGCATGCACACTTCGGTACCTTAAGTCAAAGGTTTTAGTCTCGCCGCTGTAGAAATATTGTTTAATTCGAAAATACTGGACTAAATGCTTAATACGTTGAGTGATAAGCTGTATTTACGATGAAAACTGATTTTTATAAACCCAATATATTAAGGTAGCTCGAAATTGTAAAGATTCGTTTAATACTCTATGATTATCCAAACAATATAACACATATTTTACTACTTGATAGTAACGTAAATCACCATATCGCCCCCACGTTGTAACATTTGGATATCTTACAGTTCAGACAATGAAGGTTCATATTGGTTGTAAGCCATTCCGTCATTTTTTTCAGTATGTACATCATTTGTAAATACTCGAGGCACATTATATTGTATACAATGATATATTGATCATTGATATTAACAATTTAACCACTCCGTCCTAACACCCAACCTTAATCATACGTATTCCAGAGATCCGATATCAGGAAGAGATCCATTTTATTCGACGAGAAAATCCCTTAAGTTAATTCTACTTACACCTAAATTGATCTAAAAAAATAAATATTATGAAGAGGCAATCATCTCCCCGGTAGCGTAGTTGGTAGCGTGCGCATCTAGCAATCCGTAATCTAATTGGGTTAAGTAATGGTCTGACAAACTATTCTCGTGAAAAATAATATGTCAAGACGTCTTCAAATTGCGAAGTTCCACATACTCTACTTTCGGAGTGTATATCTTCAATAAAAAAAAAGTATTTTATACAATTTATCGTAGTGTACTGTGTGGATTCATATGCTCCACGTTGGGAGCGAACATGGTATAAAAAAAATTGCATCGCACTACGAAATTTATATTTGAATTATTCATGACTAATAAATTTTAAATTTATTGTAAGTAAGTAGTATTGAACTAAATTATTTCTAAATAGAAGAATTCTCCAATTGTCAAATGTATTGCATGAACGGTATATATATACATGGTTATTCACCTTAAATAAATAATTATGCAAATTTCAATACCAGTCAAGTCACACTGTCAAAAACTTTTCAAAAAAAAAATCCTTTTCTATAATTTATAAATTTAAACAAATAATTGCTATCTATTATTAATTCAACTACGTATGACTCGTTCTGAAGTCAGTGAATTCTAAAAAACGACCCATTCTATACAAGCGCTGTAAAATGAAATTAGAAATCAGAACACCATTAAAATCATTTTTTTAAATACGTGTTCATATATAAACAGCCCACTTCAATAAATTATACTCGAATAATTAATCTGTAAGGTATTATCTACGCAAGAAACAACTACGTAAAAACCTAAATATTGTTTGACATATTTTGTTATACGTCAAAAGATTTATTGGATCCATAAAATATAATATACATATTATGTACTATACTTTCGGAGTAGATATCTTCACACTGTTGAGATTTACATGCTCCGCTCTCTAAGCGGAAATGGTGAAACGAATGAATGCTATTTTAAAATATTTTTTTCGAGTTCTTATAATAAAGCTAATCCTTACAAACTCAAAGTACACCTTCGTCAAAATATTACACGTGGTTGCATTACAATGAACTGTCATATTCATTACACAAAATGTGTCATGCAAATCATTCTTCTGGAAATCACATTCTTGTTTCATTATCATTTAATGTTTACACTTTTCGGCACGTAGCATTTTTTTAGAACCATATGCATATCGCGAAAATCAATAATAATTAATTTCTCGAACGACGTTAAGTGCATGACGCCCATTAGAGATTGCAGCGCACCTCTAAGGGCAACGTTCCCTTATCGTTCACTATGCCATATTGTTTATTGTTTTTGTACTTACTATTGTTAAATGCTAAACCTTTTTATAATAACTTTGTATTATCAACATATGAACTCTACTCATTCTACATACAATATTTAGTTAAATTTAAATGCCTATTCTACAAGTTGAAAATATTACAAATCATAAAAGACGTCTGCAAACCAGCATCACACAAAACGCACAAAAATGTAATACGTAAAATCACCCGCAGACGTCAGCCAATTACGTGCAGCAACATACACATTCACGAAAGTTTTTTGTTGTTCCTGAACGATTTACACGAATGGAGTCGGCTGGTTTGCAGATTAAAGCCATCTACACTACTGTAGAATTATTTAAAAACATTAATTTTGATCAACTTCAGTGAATCGATCGTGCTCTTAATTTCAATATATTGTCGATCATCAAAATTATTTGATAAAACTATTGCAAATAAATATTTGTTGGGACATGAATATTTAATTTAATATAAATGGTTTTATATCGCTGTATTAGGAACTATACCGATGCCTTGATTGAGTCATGGGCAGTACGTGGATATAGATTAAACAGTGCTATGTAACCTTTACGATTACGTGATATTATGCCATTTTTTAAAAATAATTCAGCTTCATCACCGTATTTACAGAATTTGTTGACCTTATACATGATGAATGTATAGTATCATAATATATAGCATCAGCTTTAGGTATAATCGGATAAAATTGAGGCATCATACGGCGAGCGTGATGAAGATAACTCATACAAATATACTGAATTAGTTTTCTTATAATATACGTGAGTGCATGGTAAACGAATCTTGGGCGATTAATTTTGATGTCTATAATATAAAACAGAAAATATATGTATTTGTCTGTCTGTCACAAATATTTCTTCTAAACGGTAAGCAAAAGAGACATGAAGTTTGCATATGCCATTGTGGCTGTCACTTCTAGATTAACTATGCTACTTTCAATTTCAAATGTCTTCAGAAGCAACGGGATGGTCCACAGACTATTTTCAAGTATTTGTTTCAATTTGGTGACAGTCGATGATATCAATACGATGCTAAAAATATTGTAATATACATATATAAAAAAAAATGTAATAATAAGGTTAGTAAAATTTATTGTAATGAACTAAAGATGAGTTCGAATTTGGGTGAACCCCAGCGAAATTGAGTAACAGAGCTAGTATTTTTATAAAACATACTTTTTTACACTCCATGATACGCCCGGTTAAAACCGGTTGTCAGAGTAAGGCGGATGGTGTAAGGTTTGAAAAAAGAGTTACATGGCAAAGCGAGGTAAAAATCATGGAGGGTGAAGGGGAGGGGGGGGGGGATCGTTGTTATAAGTTATTACCCCCAGAAAATTTTAATACGGTTTGGTCAGCACTAAAAATAATCTTCAGCTGTCGCAATAGACTCGAGAAGAAATTCCTATATCATTAATTTTCATAATTTGCGAATGTATTTGATAATATGTTATACATACACGGTGTACCAACACATTTGTTCAATTCGATTTGACAGAATGCTTTTTTTTATCTTTCCGTCATATGTTAGGTTGAATGACCGGACTTGTAAATAATGCCGATCCGAAGTTGGTCGGAGTTTTACGAATGAAACCGAAATCGTGCGAAAGATTAGCCTTATCAAAAACATGCATTTGATAACGCGGAGCACTGTGGACCGAAAAAAATAGAAAGTCGATTGAAAACGTTTTTTTTTTATTTCAAACACGTTGAGATTCCGTTTTTCTTTCATATTATACGAGATTTGATATTATTGTCGCTTTTTTTACTGTAGGAAACATGTCCTTTAATTTCATGATGTATTTGAAACATTACCAACATATTTTTTTGCACATTAAGTCCTATTTTATCCTGCGAAGAGTTGAAAAATACAATGTGTTTTGTATAATTTTATTAACAATATTTTTCTTATTATGTGGACGATTTTAGCCCTTGATGGAAAATGATTTTAAATCCATGACTACTATATATGAAATTTATCAATTTCCATACGAATTGTTATTTGCGACACGGATTTTTCATTCCGGTGTTTACAAGATTTAGTCGAAATGGGAATCTTGCACATTTTAATGCATGTAAACCAAGGTATTGGGAAACAGCTCCTGTAACATTTTAAAATAGCACATCACGTTTGGTACACCGCGGTATACGTCCGTATTACTAGTGTGGATGCGTGTAGTATGGTGAATGTATATTTAAATATATTTAGTACATATGGCCTAAAGATACCGAAATGCGAAACCCAGGTCTTAAATGGTATGTATCATGTGGAAGTTTACAAATTTCATACAGTTTTGCGTTCATATTGATTAGTTTGGAATCATTATATACTTTACGCAGCTTTGAAGTAATGTGTTGTGCTTCAGTGATGTATTTGTAAAATTATACATTAATTGTCACAAGAAGTTTCTTGAATGCAAATTTAAAAGCTCGTGCTCTGTATTCAGAACTTATTCGTCTTCTGTCAATCAGAATTAGTATCCGTTGGTATCAGAAAAAAGCTTTGAAAGTCATACGGCCTTCGTCCTAATATCACTTGGTTTCCACTATCATGCAGCAAATGTTCCAAGGTTGTTTATGGAATGCATTCATTCAATCGCAATTGTAATTGTATAAAACCTAATTCGAAATCATTGCAGCTTAGTTTGAAGACGTATAATTTAAAGATTTTTTTACCCATTCTTATATACTTATTTTTTCTTTTAATTTTCTCAAAATGTTGTGCTGCTAAACCTTAAATCCGTAGGTTTTCGCCCGATCAAAATTTTGATTACCATATCCATTCTGAAAGTAGAGTACACGGTGTAAAGATATCCACCCCAGAAATTGAATATATAGATCTTCGCAACGTAAAGACACGTTTTGACAGATTTTTTTACGAGAATTGGTCATCAGCATATTGCTCAACCTGTTGGACATCTTGTCCTGTATTTTTTAAATACTCGACGGCTGTGGGAATCGATCCCGCTACCTCTGGGTCCGAAGCCCTCATGCGAACCACGGAGATTTTTTACAATTATATTTATGAATTCATACGATAAGTTTTCTGTATTGAAACTATTTCATTTTAATCAAATCGTCTTTCTGACGGTTACACCTTAATTATATATTAATCAGGAGTGTCAAGTATTGGGTTAAAGAAAAGAGTTTATTTATTTGAATGTTTTTAGAAATAGTATTATTAGCCCTTGTCAACCGATTATATATATGAAACGAGTTCTTTTTAATGACAAGGTAAAATTGTGGCTTATATCAATATTGATATCCTTTTCTCAAGAGATGATATTGAATATAAAAAAAAATCTGGAGAAATATTTTATTTTATACATTTTTCATATTTTTTATCGAAATCGCATATGGGTTTAAAAGATTTAAGCCACACTGTGAGTAAATTTTCACATACCTACGTATATGACATATTTATAGGTGTGCAGATTATGTATATCTATTACATCATGTGAAAAGAAAAGTGATAGTGAAAAACAAATAAAAATTATTGGTGTTCCAGAGGCATACTACTGTAAATACAAATTTAATTGGATTAATATTTCAATAAAGTTATTTGTATCGATTTATTGCATTGCCTTGTATTATTAAGAAACAGTTTCTATCAATGTTTTATGTTGCTTAAAAATGAAAAATATTCTCAAAAATC
The DNA here is from genome assembly GCA_022683975.1 of Rhyacophila evoluta. Classification (NCBI taxonomy): domain Eukaryota; kingdom Metazoa; phylum Arthropoda; class Insecta; order Trichoptera; family Rhyacophilidae; genus Rhyacophila; species Rhyacophila evoluta. The sequence goes on along the minus strand of JAGVSQ010001337.1, from coordinate 22,744 downwards.
ATATTTAGACGTACCTATATAACTCCTAATTACAGTTTGATTGAGGATTTCATGATATATTTCAGGCGTATATGAATATATGAATAATCTTTAAAACAATTAATATAAAGTTTAAATTGTAACGAAACATCTATTTCTTCTACTTCTTCGTGTCTCATATCCACAACGATCGTTTCCTTTATTATAAACAATTATATAATGCTCAAACCATTTGTATATCTCAATATTATAATATTTTTACTATCACAGTTAAATGTCTTATTTATTATACTTTTCTCGTCTTATTAACATGACTGATAAATATGGAATCAATTATAGTGTATACTCATCTCACAGAAGATTTATATAGTACTCTTTCACTGCTACAAATAATATACAATCGCGCTTTATAGTTAGAGACACCATCGGAGATAGGGCTAATTATATTCTATATTAAATAACATGTAATTAGTTCTGTCTTGTGCATAGGTTCCCAATACTTTTTGGCCTACAGTCCCGTTTTCGAAACAATACTCAAAATTACACTTCCGTTATTTAGCTTGCGAAAATAAATTACTTTCCAAAATCATAAGTTTGTCATTTTTTCGCCTAATGTACATATTAATTTCTTCTGTAAGGAGCCACCGACCACTAGACCTCCTGAATGCACTAGAAGGCTTCACGGTAGGGTGGTACCGCCCATTTTTAGAACCTATGATCCAGTGCTATTTCTCGGTAGAATGCCACTATTAGAAAACATTTTTTTATATTTAAATGATAGTTTAGTAGATACATATTTTTTACTATGCCCGCTCCAAAATTGGAGTAGGTATATGAATGTCCGTAGTGTGAATATAAACGATGGAGAAATGTAGTATTTGAATCTACGGAATATCTCAACATATTTTTTTTCCACGAAAATTGTTTGTCAGCTATTTGCTCAACCCTATAGGCACCTAATCCTGCAGCCTGGAATTTTTTAAGTAGCTTTTGGATTTCATCACGTATCATCCGGTACCGAAACGTGCGCACTTACCCTTTGGGCACCGGATGTACACTGAAATTTGTTATTATTCACTGAAAACATCTATGCGGAAAAGGATGGATTTTATTTTTTAAATTAAATAAGTCGAATTGTGTTTGAAAATGAGTTCCGCTGTTCTTATTCTATGCCTTCGGCTAAAATAAGAAGTTCAAGTAACTTTGTATTTTCATTAAATAAAAAATGCGATAAGTGGTTTTTTTATGTATGTAAACATAAATCGTTATGTTGCCATCCGAGATAAACTCTATTGTACTTTGGCAATATAAATAATACATTCCGTAATCTATGTCATAATATATAGGCAATTTCTGCAATTTTAATGTATTATGTACGTTCAATTATCACGTATGCCCGCGCAATTTGTCGAGTCCTCTAAGTTTGATTTTATACTTTTCTTACTTGTCTATGGCGTACTGTATGATGCCGGATGTAAATCACGCCATTTGGTATTGTTCACATATATATTTTAATCGGTTTCAGTGGTTTTGCCTCCAAGTTCAGTCACATTGGTCTTATATACTCTCCTACTTTTATGTAGCGAATTTTATGATGCCAATCAAATCCCCATATATCTGTTAAGAGGGAAGAGCTTCTCAAGTATGTTCGACAATTCGTCGGACCGGTCGGCCATTGTAAGATGGTTTCTATAAAAGATAATTTTTTATCTTTTAAAAAAATCCGAAATCTTACGGCGAGCGAAAAGATCTTTTCTCAACAAGACTAAATAGGAATCACGCACTCTTGTGCACGCCAATCAAGGTCTTGAGATGGGACTCTGAGACACTTCTGGCACTTTGAAGAGGGTATCACGTTTGTTACGCCAAGGTATACATACAATCATGTAACGTAATGTGGATACATGGCTTTCAGTGAAGAGGTATGTGTTCACAGAAACGTGTTCACATATGTCGGTTGAAGGGGAAGTACCCACTGAAGTTAGTTCAATCATTGTGATTGTTTTGTACAATAAAAATAATAAAAGACAAATGGGCTATCTTAACCTGAATTTTCACTAAAATCAATATGATTTCACCGTCTGAAGCAGGGATTCCCAACCTCCGTATCCATGTCCGCAAGTGATGTGAAACATTATTTACAAAAGCATTATCACATTCATTGTTGGCTAAAGATGTGCTCTCAATTATAAGCTAGTTGGAAACCCCTTATTTGGAGTTATAGGGCGTTCTTATATTCTATAAAACCATTTTAAATTTAGTAATTAAAGAGATGATTTTTTTTTAAATTATCATTCAGTCAACTTTTTTACTTTAAGTTAAGATACTTTACATCAATACTAATTCCATGTGCTATAATAGTGATATGATTCTGATTTAAGTGTTTTCTCTTCTTCTTTTTATAGCTGTGAAGTTCGGGCGGATGTCGAAGAAGCAGCGGGAGAAGGTGGAGGATGAGGTGCGGTTCCATAGGGCGCAGATGCGAGCGCAGACAGATGCGGCGCCCGACAGCTCCGTCTTCGATCAGCAAACTCCCTCCAGCAGTGACCAGTTTCACCATTACAACGGGTGAGTGAAAACCGTTAGTCCCTATGTCTTTAAACATATTGGGCTAACACGGTTCACGTCATGTTATAATATAAGCTAAATGAAAGAAACATTATTCACTAAGAATTTTAAAATTCCACAATTGTTCAAAATAAATAAAAAATATTAGTGATGAATTATTTATACACATAGAAAAATGCATGAGAAGGTATATTTTATACCAAAATTTACAGATGTCTTATCACTGGACATTTAGTAATCAATGTGTCATTTACCATTTGTTTCAACATTTCAAAAATTATATTAAATTCTCAGTCTATAGTTTCAAGATTGGGTCATAAACAAAATTGCTAATGACAAAACCAATCAGTCAATTATAATAATTAAAAAATACATAATGGAGTTCCGTTTAGTAAGTTATGCACATTATACTCAATATCATTCATTTATGAAGCACTCGTAATTGTGTTATCAATTTATCATGAATTTCGTAGTCTAATAATAAAAATTGAAAGTCAATACTAAATTTGGTGAATCGATTTCTTTTAAAAAAAAATCTTATTTTCATTGAAATGTTGTTATTTTCAGCCAATTAATAATTAATGTTGAGTTATTTCTTTGTTCTTCCAATATATTTTGGCCATACAACGACATCTATGATGAAGAAATAAAATACATTTATTTAAGTTGCGTTTTGTGTACAGAGATGTCAGTATAAACTGATTAAATTGAATGAAAAATAATACTAGAAAAAAATGTCCAAATTAATATGTCAATACTCAAGATAAAACAATATATAAATTATTATTATGATAATTCTTCTTATTATATATTTGATACGATGATAAACAATATCCACGGATTTATTTCCAGCTACGCATACAGTTCACCACTCGGTTCGAGTCCGTATACGTATGCAGGATCGACAGGAAGCAGTGCAAATGTGTCTACGTGCAACGCGCTGGGAACGGGCGGATTGCAGCAGCAGCAGCCTCAGAGCCAGCAGGCGTTGGGCGGGCACCAAAGTCAGTCGCAGACGCAATCGGGGGCGTCGTCGGCGCAGTCCTCTGCTCTGCAGGTGCACCACTCCCACTCTCACTCGCACCAGCATATCAGCCAGCATCACTACGCCGACATCTCCGCCGATTACGTCGATTCCACCACCGCCTTCGAACCCCGCCCGCCCAGCATTATGGATGGCGACTTTATCGGACATGGTGAGTCATTTCATCAAAATATTACATACTTGTAACTTAAAATAATCAAACCCATTACTTTTGGAACTGAGCAATTTCATGTATTTCATAAACAAATGATGAAATGTAACCAACAATGACAGTAAGTCTTTTTCGCATTTCTCATCACACATTTTTCAAAGAGCTGTCGGATAATTGGGTTTATATAATAATAACATCAGTTGTATAATATCACTAGCACCTGATTTATGAGAGTAATTATTATCAAGCTATGTTTTACAGATTCAATCTTCAATCCTGTCAACCAGCCTTATATGTCTACTTATAAAAATAATAATATAATATCTTCACTAATTTTACAAATAAAATTAATGGTGTATCAAAATAATTTGGCTGATCAGTAACTAAAGTTAAAATTAACTAAAATTAAAATTAAAATTAAATGAAATGAATCAAATTATGCCTATATGTAGACAAAAATGATTTACAAAAATGTAGCTTTTTTGTCAATTCGTAAGAATATTATATACGTATCACATTAAGATATGTCTGTCTAGATCTAGACTAAAGAATTTATTGGAAATCTTGTTTTTATTATTGTTGATTTATACTTATGTTATTATACCAAAGTTTTGTGTTATGTGAAATTAAATTGCCTTTAAGAATGTTTTCATTCATTATAGAACAGATTTAGAAGATTTGATAACAGGAATGAATAAATTTTTTTAACATTGTCCAATATTTTTAGTATTATATAAGAAAATCATAAAAATAAATTGTGAACATTAATAAATTAAATAAATGTTTTTATGTAAATGTTGGCAATTAATTTATTAATCAACAGCCAGTGATCAACAACAGCAAAAAGGACAACAAACGCAGCATTCAACACAGCAACGTGCGTCAAATATTATTCAGACGACAACATCAGCTCCCAACTCTTCAACGATTACGCAGATAACACCGCAACAAACGCTTCAAACTTCCACGATAACATTGAATGATATACGTCTCTCGCGTTTACAAAATACTTTAATAAGCAACCAATCTAACAATGTTGAATTTGAGAAATTCACTAATAAATCTGGAAGTATTATTATTACCGACAGACAAAGTAATATTTCATCAATGAATAGTAATATTGTCAACATAAAACAAGAAAATTCAATGAATTCTGTCGATAGCTTAGTCGCAAGTTACGTTGATTCGACAACATTTTTAAATTCTCCCACTGGAAGTGCTAGCGGATTAAATCAAACCAGTTCATCAATGAATATCCAACAAGGAATATTAACAACTGCCGTACCCCTCGGGAGTCTAAGTCCCGATGATCTGGTATCACAGCATCAGGTCGGAAGTCACCTGCACCATCATCACAGTAATCATCAGGTGGTCAGTCCATTGAGCATTAATGTTGTTAACATCGGCGGAATGGGGATGGTTAATCCGGCAGTCGTGAGCGGGAACCGTAGACTTAACTCGGGAAACGTGGCTCCACCCGTTGATGATATTACCAGTGAGTTTGTTGATATTAAACAATTTAGCGTTTTGTATGTTTTTTCTTAGTTGGTTTATGTTATGTTAACGTGAATTAGTTGCACTTTTTTATTTATATGTTGTCCGTATAGAAATAGATGCATTAAATGTTTGTAAAAATTATTATTTATTTTAAAGTGAATGCTTCAATTCCACACTTAATAATATATATGTAGATTAATGGATTTGGAATAATTTTGGCTGACATTTCTTCACAGAGAAATTCATCAATGAGACAGTTCATAATATGTATTACTTGAATGGGTGTAGCATAAAAGGAACATAAAAACATAATTTATCTTGTGGTAATATAAAAAAGACTTAACTTATCACATCCTATTTGTAAAATTTGTACAATTTTGATGGTAGATGTTAAGAAAATAATAACACCGTTTGACGAATTTTTTTATCTTAACATCTTAACGCCTGCAATTTTTTGCTGAATTTTCCACGGTAGTTGGCGTGCAAAAAACTGAAATAATATTTTACCATCTCTCGTTAACATTCACAATTAAGCTAAATTGTAACTCAGGTATTTATCATAGAAAATAAACGTTTGGCGCAAGACTTACATATGAGTCGTCGGTCACCAGCCAATATTCTGTCAAGACTCGTATATGAGTCCACGGTCGTTAAGCTGTTAATAGAAGGTGTCTCCTATTATACTTTTACATTTGGCCATAAACCATACTCCCTACGAGTGTGATGAATATAGATCTCCACAATATGTAGACTTATCTTGACAGATTGTTTTTTTTTATGATGATTAGATGTCAGGTAATCGCGCAAGCCTCCGGCAATATCAAGCATCCCGTTGTGTATTTTTAAAATTTTTACAGATATTTTTGCAACTACTGGATTTAAACTTATAATATCCAGTACCAAAGCATATGCGTATGCGTAACCTGCCTTCTAAGGTGACTATAATAAAATAAATAATGAATTTATTTGTTTTTTTATGCTATATCAAATCAAGAGATATGTTAAAATGTCTTAGAGGTGAAATGCTGTATCAAAAATTGCTAGCAGAGAGTTATTGGTGAACTGTTGCTTGCGAAGACTGTCCATAAGTTAACAGATATATTTATTAAAAAAAAATACTTTAAATATATCAAGATGTGTAGAAAATATAATGTTTCAAATATTTGGATAATTTTCAACTTAAAAATTAGTGTCATAAATTTTGTGAGAATACAACCATTGTTTAAAGTCTTTAGAAATTATCGTATTTTAAAATACACCTATAATATTGTATTTAAATCAAGAGAATAAGAAATTTTTGATTGTCAAAAATATAATTCCTTTGATCTCATCCAATTTTATTTTTAATAGTTTCGAATTCTTATAACTTTTTGCTTACTATAATCGTGATATTTTAAACTATATTTTAATAGAGATTTAAACCCCTAGCATGAGGATAGTTTTTTTTTTTTTTTGGAATGTAATAATTGATTTAATGTAATTTTATTAAAATAAAGTCATTTTATTCCTTCACTTACATGATTGTATCTTTTTTTCGCTTGTGTTTATTCACCCTGTAATCTCTATTTTTATCTTGCCATTAATTTACCAATTATTCAATTTTGTGTATCCACATCCAATTTTAATATTTTCACTAGAATGTTAATATATTTATAATTAATAAATTGTTTTTATAACTATACATTATATTTGTAGCTCTGCACGCTGTATAGTGCTGTTTGTAATTTTTGTTATAAAACTATTATATTGTAATAAATATTCTGTTATATTTAAACTAAGTAAAATATTTATACTGTTTTTATTAAATGTAATATTTATTAAACCATGTCTGCTTTGAATGTGGAGCGTATGGATCGCAGCAATGTGAAAGCTTATGTCGACACACTCGTTATCAAAATATGTATTTGTCGGTTAATTACCAGTGAGTGTCTAATATTGAATATTTCAATTTTAAAAATTCGTTGTGCATTTACTTAAATTCAACATCCATTTTCTATTGCTCTGACGAGTATTCTCAATAACTCAGACATTAAAGTGATTAGATAAAATAAACCTCATTTTATCACAAAACAAATTCGATTTATAAAATGTATATTTTAATCAAATTTTTATGACACATATATCATAGATTTTCGTGGAACACATGAAGCGATTCAGAAACCATTAAATATAAAGTTCAAACCATAATATTAATTAAGTATATTTATAAAAAAAATATTGACCATTCTCACATTATGTGTGAAACACCATGACTTTGTATATATAATTCAAAAATATTTTATTATATCAATTCGAATAAGAAAGATATAATAAAATGATACTAGAAATTGTTCATTAAAAACAATATTATTCCCAAACATATTATGGAAAAATCTTGTATGCCTATACATTCATTTCAATGAAATTTTTTTGACATTAATATTCATAAACATAATAGATCATCTCAAATATATTACAAATTGTATATGTTATACAATTAGCAGATATTATATAAATTAATAATTGATTATTGATTTGTCAATACATTTCTCATATTAAACCAATTCCACTGTTGATAGTAGAAGATGAAAACTGCGAAGATGTAAATTTAATGAATAAAATATTAATGAATTTTTTGTTTTTGCTTATTCTAGCGGAAGGTCATATCAGCGAGGTGCTTGTGAAGACGTTAGCGGAGGCGCATGCCAATACCAACCCCAAGCTCGAGTACATTCACGAGATGTTCAGAAAGCCACAGGATGTCTCCAAGTATGCATTTACATAAATAAAACAAAGTATTGAAATATAAAACACTATGTTTATGTACTTCAATTCTAAACTAGGTCTATGTTGTGTGCTGTACTCATTAATTAATACAGTTACCTCTCAAAATTGAAGTATATAGTTCTTATCTGATTACTATAGATTTACCTCCAAGCTTAAACTTAGTGTAGCAGAATCTGTTTTTTTTGTTATGTGGTCAACTGCAGGATAGCAAACACATGGAGTTTTTTTTATATACCGGTTGAAAGAGTGAGCTTTTTAAGTTAGTTTAATAACTGAATGAACCAGATGTTCAGTCAGTTAATGAATGCATCTTACGACAAATGAACTAGTCCACGTCAACCATGACCTTAGGCTGGAAAATATAATCCAATATAATATAGTTAAAATACTTTCCTTTTGTTTTTCTGGTAATGTTTCTGATAATGTAGATGTAGATGACGTTGTGAGATGACATCGAGTTAATATACTACCCTTTTTGTTCCAGATTATTATATTACAAGTCAATGTCACAGCAGGAGATGTGGCTGGACTGCGCAGAGAAATTAACGAGTATCATTCAAAACATTATCGAATTTGCTAAATTGATACCTGGTTTCATGAAGCTCTCACAGGATGATCAAATTCTACTGCTCAAGACTGGTAAGTATTGGTATTGTCGGCTGTAAAAAAAAAATGTTGTCAGTCTACCACTCAAACCATTGCACATTCTATCATAATTTTTCAACTTAAAAATAATTTATACGCCCATTGAGCTTAATTCTGGAACCTCTGATGCCAAGCAATTCAAAAGAAAATGCACATGTTGAATCACCCACTGAGGTGATAGTTTCTATATTATGTAAATTTTAATGGAAACATTTTAAATATACTTGAATATATAAGATTTGACCATCTCGATGGTTAGTAAGTGCAACAAACTTGTGAATCATTCATTGCCTAAAGTTGTAGGTTGAAATCATGTAGCTGGAAAAAAATCAACATTCTTACATGTGTATTTAAATGTAAGACACAATTGTCAAATGGATTGAAAATTCTCACAAAAAATAATTTATAAAGATAGTTTTTCACATTGTGAAAATATACATGACGCACATGTCTCAGAAAAAAAAAAATATTCTTACTTGCTGTATAAATATTTGAATATATGAAATATACAAAGTTGTCCATCTTGGATTTTATGATTAAATAAAAATTATTGTCTAGTTGAATCATCAAAATTGTAAAATATTGTTGTTTTTCATTGCAGGTTCATTTGAGTTGGCAATAGTACGAATGTCTCGGTTAATGGACCTGTCGCAGAATGCGGTACTGTATGGTGAAGTAATGCTGCCACAGGAAGCATTGTACACTTCAGATGGGGGCGAGGCTAAACTGGTTGCGTGCATCTTTGAAGCTGCTCGCTCAATTGCGCAGCTCAAACTCACCGAGACAGAGCTGGCTCTCTATCAGAGTCTAGTGCTATTATGGCCGGGTAAGATTGCTTAACTAATTTTTAAAATATATTTTTGTTAGTTGAGTAGAATTAATACTTGAGTTGGTAAAACATAGATATCAAATAAATGCATTATAACATAATTATCTATGGACATGATTGATTCATGCCATTTTATCAGATCTTCCAATCCTTCTATTCTCTTTGGTTACATCTCGGATATTTATCCCAACTTATTATAGTACACTGGGATTACGCATATAGAAATTTAAAAAGTAGTATTTTATACAATACGGCTTGTATGAATACTCCTGAGATATCGCTTATGTTTGGCGGCTTACTTTAGATTGTGATTTTCAAGCTTGAGTTTATAATGTTTGCTGTACATCTATTTACAGAGCGTCACGGCTTACGAGGAAACACAGAGATCCAGTGCCTCTTCAACATGTCCATTACAGCGATGCGCCATGAGATTGAGATGAACCATGCCCCTATCAAAGGCGATGTCACGGTACTCGACACGCTACTCACCAAGATACCCACCTTCAGGTTATTAGCAGATCCTTGATATAATTAAATTAAATAGCGGTAAACTGTTGAATTGAAATTATCAGTCGGTCTAAATTATGATAAAAATAAGCTCTTTAAAATTATTTATTGTATCAATTTAAAATTGTATAAACAGACTCAGGTATTACCTTGTGTTTAGTAAAAATGTGGTTAGTAAAAGTGAATTCATTTTATACGACTCACAGAACTCATGATTATGTTATCCATCAGAAATTTTCTGTAAATTCTCCAAGAACTTCATAGTGGTGAATGACATTTATTAGTCTCTTATTGTAACTCCTAATATCACATTTAAAAAACCCTTGAGAAAACTGCATACATTTGTTTTTTTGGGCAGCTTGTGATTACTATCTGTGTCATATTTAATTATGTAAAATTTATCTCTTGAAAATCCATATAACGTCTAATAAACTGAAATTGGACAATGACAGGCAACGTTATATGTTATTCTTGATTATATTTCAATATTATGACAAACATTATATGGAGAAAAATCTGGATAAATTGAATGGTGGAGCAATTCTAATTAGAAGAATCCTCACTGATATTCTTGGAACTTATTTGTGGTATTTTTTACAGAGAGCTATCACTAATGCACATGGAAGCGTTGTCAAAGTTCAAATCAGCGCACCCACAGTACGTGTTCCCGGCCCTCTACAAGGAGCTCTTCTCAATAGACAACTCTCACGACTTCAACACGTAGTGAATCCGGCACTGTGCTGCGATCAACACACCCGCCCGCGTCAAATGGTGGTTCAAAATAATCACCCAAAATGTACGCACGGTTTATTTATTGTGCACGATACCGCGTATAGTTATTAGTATACGCTGTGTCACTCATTTGCATCTGAATTTGCTTATATTTCGGTGAAATTCTAATATCTCGCCGAATGTAATTCAGTGCACTTGAAACAATAATTGATTCGATACAGAACCAGCCCATGGTATGTTAATCATATTATGTTGTCCGAAATTATTTATGATTGGTGATGAAACAGCGGTTCAAATATGAATTGATTTCATTGTTAATGACGGTGACTACTCTCCGAGAGGATACGAAACAAGATGGAGACCAGAAGCCGAATCATGGAGACTTGTTTTTATTGTTATTTGATTGATACAACATACATTTATTGTTTCTATTTTAAACATTTAATTCTACAAAAGTTGCGATCACTTAGTCATGACTCTTTCTCATTAAAACATAGCATTCAATTTTTTTTTCACGTTATTTATAATTTATAATTGCAAAATGACGGATTCATTATTTGGATATGCCTCTAAATATTATAACGATTTTTGTGTTTTTATGAACATGATGTAAAGGAAACAAACATTTGTGTGATTTTTAAATAGTAAAAAAAGCAAAAAAAAAAAACAGTATATATTCATATTTTAAGAAAACATGAAATGTATTCATGTTTTGTAGTGACTTTTATAATTTGTCTATTAGTAGATTTATATAATCTTTGAAATTTCTTAAAATTGCAACTGATTTTAATGAAATTGGTTTCGATTTTTTTTAAAAACTGTTATAAACGGAAGGTCCAAACGGTGTTCGTTCGATATTAAGTACACCAATGTGCGTGACGCAGGGTCATATTACACGTATTTGAACATAGACCATAGAGAATAATGATTACTTTCAAATGAACACGTTTTTGTAAGGCTTTAGTAAACAGTCATAAATTCTACAGGCTTATTTGTGCACTGTGTGATTAATATTATGGCGAATGTAACATATTACGTGAAAAATTTAATTTTTACAATGAAAACGTTATTCCTGTACTATTGGCGGTGTAGGATTTGGCTGATTGTAAGAATAAGTCTACTTGTAATTAAATGAGCAAGATTTATTTATTACGAATCTAGTAAAATATTCTAATTTGACCCAACAGTAAATTTGAACTGCCTTGTAAATTTAACGCACATTTTACGAAAAAAAAACAAAGTGGTTTAACTACAATAATTAGTCCTCTGATTATTTATAGATTTTTTTTTTTATGATTTCATTTACAAATAATAATAAAAATGGTGTCCAATTTTTTTTCTACGGAAAAATATTTCGTATTTGGTTTCTGGTTTGAGTAATTAATGTTGTAACTGCAGCTAAAGGGCGTTGATTTTTGGATTCGACATAATGAACAAGGAAAGAATTTCTAATAGAAATTTTTAATACAATATAAAAGACTTAATATTTAGGTTTTGTTTTATTTTTAACGTAACCATAGATGCTAAGCGTTGTTGCTAATTTTTATTTGTTTTTGCCTTGAGTTTTCGTAAGCTCGTAAATTTTGTACGTAAATAAATGACCGAGGCCTTTCCACCAATTTTATTATTTATAAAAATTAAAATTAGAGATTGTCACAAAGGTGCGAGAATACCGTAACATCTGTTCAAAAAAACAATTTCTGAAAGAATTTTGAAATTTTCGAAAATCATAATTGTATTTTGCGTAGGTTTTTTACATATTGAATTATTTTTAAATTTTGCAAGAATCAAATTATTTACCTTCGATGTTAATAATTCAAAAATAATGATACACTTTTCCTTAGATAATTGAAAGTTCTATCTCGTTGTTTGAAAGTTCTATATAACACTTTAAATTAGCTCTTTATATAAGATTAAAGAATATGTAACAGTAGTATATGTAAATTTTTTTAGAATTTGCACCGACTGAATTTGTTTTATTAGTTTAGTAAAAAAAATCATGAATTTTAAGCATCGAGAGTATTTTTTACTTGGCATGCATCAACTTTTTTAAAACATATTTTTTTTTTCATATTTCGATGAAAAAAAATGTAAAATTTCCGTTTTTTAAATCGACTGTACTAATTACCAAGGTGCCTTGCATTTGTCGGCCATTTTTTTTATTGTTCTTAAATTTAAATTCGATTTAAATAATGTCCCTTCCCTTTTCATATTAAATTTATTCAGATTTATAAATCGGGGTTAAAATAAATCACATAAATATGAATAAAAAAACCCTTCTTAATCTAACAGTGTGAAATTAAAAAAAAATTCGGTATTTATCTGAGGAAATGAGTATACGAAATCCTCTTTTGGATTTTTGGTACTTTTGAGTTTCTAAAACAACTTTTAATTAATGGTCGAACCATTTATTTTATTTTGATACTGATTTATAAATCTGTATGTCTTTAAAGTATTTCCTCGTATGATAATATAATAGGAACAACATACATAATAAGACATAAATTAAAAATATTGGAGTTTTCAAAATAAATTATGGCTTAATACGTCTAAAGATAAGTTGCCATATTGAAAATAAAAATAATTAACAAAAATGATAAGCTGTAGATTTTGCGTCCAAACTGTTTAAAGAATATGAAATAAAGTTACGATTCTTTTTCATAACGTTCTCGAACATTTCAAAAGATAACTAAAAGTTACATTTGACACATCAACAGATGTCACTAATATCTTTCGTTTTGATGGTTTGTTGATGTTAAATGTTTCTTGACGAATGCAACATGAAAATATTTATATTAACGCTTGTGTTTTATTCCTAATAATATTTTTTACTAACTAAATAGTTGTATTATTAGAAAACTCGAATCGGAACTATTATTACAAAAATATTACGAATTTTTATTATGTCTTTAGGCTTTTTTACGATCAAAAAATAATTTTAGATACATCACAAAGTAATGTTAGATTATATCCCAAATTAATTATCTAATTTTTTTACCTACTAACATTTTCAGTTCAATAAATATTAATATAAATTATATGTCAAAAATCATTTGTAGAAATGCTAAAATATGAAAAAATTAGGTACATTTTTTTTTATTACCGTAGTTGATTACAAAAATACAAAAAGGTTAAAAGATTTCAATATTAACAACTTCAAAATGGAAAATTGTGACAAAAATGGTCGAAATATCAAGGACTTCAAAAATACTTAAAATTTCAATTACGTTATTTATATATCAATAATGAAAACCTGCTTCTCCATAAATTTTGTTAAATTCAATAAGTAAATTTTCATTATCAATATATTAGTATTTTTTCTTAATTTTGATTTGATGATGGATTAATTCATATATCTAACAAGTTTTTTTTTTAACAACACAGTCTTTTTTTCGATATTTTATTATTGAAGAAGGTTTTCATTATGTATAAAGACTAATTGAAAATACGAAAATAATGCACTACATATTTAATAATAATTATTAATAAAAGAAATCGAATATTTAGTTTCAACTATTTGAACAATTATAAAATGAAATTAAACATAATTCATACATATATTTGAGAAGAATATACAATGTAAATCTGGGGCAATAACATTAAATGGCAAAAGAAATTGGGACTGAATATTCAATATCTTTACGTTATAATGAAAAAAGAGTATATATAATAAATTATATATTCCTTATAAGGTAAAAAGTCTCTGAAGTACAAGAAAACAGAAAATTATAGCAACAATGCGGTTATAATTCATAATTAAATAGTACAATATTGATAGTACGTTATAACTTAGTAAGACATGTTGATACTCTGCGTAGAAAACAGCCGATGATGTTTATAAAAATATATCGGGTCTTTCTCATATATGTACCATAAAGTAATAATAATAATAATATACAGAAAAATCCACATACGAAAACAAAAATATTAGTAAACACTCTTAAGGGGCTGTGTGTTGTTTTTATTTCAGAGATGGCAGTAATATTGACGGAATATTTTTATTTTCTTTAGGTCAATAATTGCATCTAATATTATTTTATATGGCTGAAAATGGCATCTGTCGTATGGTTGGTTATCTTGTCAGATATCGTAATCTTTAGAATGTTTTTATAATCCTAAAACAAAATTTACTTTCTTCTAGAGTTACAGCCATCTGTAATCTGAATTCAAATTTTGTGAAGCATTATGCAGCCGCTTTATAATTATTGACGCCCTTCTTGGTTGAGCGCCCAAGGCACTATTCGTACTGATTTTTATATTGATATAATTAAATATAAAAGTGTTTTTATAATATAATTATAAAAAAAGAGTTTTGTCTAAAAATGATTAATTTTTAATTATTATTAAAGAACTTAAAAGATCTGCTTGTGTAAATTGAGAAAAATATTTTTAATAGAAGTTGTTTTTTAAGTATTTTTGTGATTTTTTTTATGCGTACACATATATTGAAATATATATTTGTGCTCTGATTTTTAATTTTCCTGTATATTTATTTTGTAAATTTTTTCCAGTAATGATATAAAATACAAGTAATTATTGCAGAATAGATGTAAACAATCGCAGATAACAAAATGTATGAAAAAATAATATTTTATTGTAAATTTTATTTTTTAACAGCTGTTATCAACTTTCTATATTATATATATTATATTGTAATAGATTTTAAATAAAGTATATTGAGAACACCCCGTTTTAATGTGTAATTAAAAAAAAATGTTTATGTGAATATTATCGTTTCTATAATATTTCTTTCTGCTTGAAAATTTCTTGTGTAGACAAATTCTTAAATATGTATATTTTTTATCATTTATAATTTTATTTTGAATTTTATATGAATTTCGTTTAAAACTGTCAAGTTAAAATTTTCAATTGCCCACTAATAATTACAAAATATTGTAACAGATTATATCAATCACTTCACAAAACGTATGTATATTTGAAGGGTTTAATTAAATTTTTGTGCTTTAAAAAGGAATTATTTGTGGCAGTAAGCTTAGTCCGAATACTCATAAATTTATTTAATTGAATTTTAATTACAACTTTAATAAAATCTCAAATTATTTTGCTTTTAATTTTGGTTACTTGTTAATATTTCATATTGAAAATAAAATGTGATTTATTTTCTTTATACATTTGCGGATACTAAACGTAATAGATATGTTGTATTATTGTAATAATATATGTCAAAATATATAATTCGTATAAATGTGTAAAAAATAAATGATTAACGTTGTACCTGAGTAATATGAAATATGTCTTTCACGTTTTTTTTTATAATTTTATACATTATGTGTGTTAATCTTTACTTTTTAATTAATTAATTAACATATTTAACTGCTGTGAAAATAAATTTATTTCACTTATTTGTAAATATGGATGTTATGCATAATGTTTTTTTTTGTGTTTTATCTATTTTTAATTGCATTATTATTTGATCGACACAAGAAATTTTTGACAAAGGTTTTGTACAGTTGCATTTTTTTACTTGAAAAAAGTGTTCAGAATATAAAAATAAATCTGAATTGTTAATATTTTCAAACTAATATTGGTTTTCCGGAATGTATATTTTTCTAATTCAATTGTTTGAACAAAAATTCGGTGCTTATAAATATTTGATTGTTTTAATAACAAATTGAATGCATTGATTATTTTGTTGTACATATTATCAATTAATTTGTTTTGAATAATTAATTACGAATATTGTGTTCATTAAAAATAAATAAACAACAAACAGATTTAACTTTAATTTATGGTATTATTGTATATTCGCAACTTTGCCTTTTTTTTTAAATGCAGAATTGTTACAATTCATTGGCGAAGTTACTCTACCTATTATAATTTCGAAAATTATTTTCATCTCGATTTATAGGCATTCAATTTTTTGTAAATTTTTATACCTTTAAATTTATAAAATTTCTCACAAAAATAATTCAGTTCAAATTTTCATTTTTTTAAGTGTACTGTTGAAGTATAAATTGTGAACATTTTTGACCACGCGGAAAGTAAAAAATTGCTAATATTAATTTTCACTTAATAAATTTTAATTTATAAGTTTTAAATCAGTAATAATTACTAATTAAGTCCGTAAGTGTAGGATTTTTTTTTTATTTAACTGTAATGTTTTTATTATATATTATTGCTAATATTATATTATATTATTGTGAAATGTTATTAAATGATTTATTTTAGTTAATCGTCAAATTATAATTCATTAATTAAACGATTATTAATTACACTGTAATTAAAAAAGTTCAGAATAATCTTTAAAATAGTTTTATCGTAATTATTAATTATTGATAATTTGTACGGGATATTATTAGGTTCTACTCGATTTTATTATAATTATTGTATTAATGATAATTGTAATTGGTAAATGATGTAACAATTTATTAATTAAAAATTAATTAATTAATTTAATACTGTTAAAATGATATATTATTATTATTACGTCGTCGATGAAGAAAAAACGATTTTTATTTTATTCTAAGTTTTAAGACGTGGGGCTTAAAAAACAAACAAAATAATTATTATTATACACTCTGTATATGTTTTTACACTAAAACTAGATGTACATAAAATGTACGAATTTATTAAGGAAATGTGTGTGATTTTTTTCTGTTATCAATTGCGCACTATACATTAAAAACTTTGGAAACCACATTTAACCACATTTCTATTAAATTGTTACAATAGCCATAATATAAAAATTATCATATTGTAAAAATATTGTTAGTTTTAATTCTACACATAATTTTTTATTCCAGAATTTACCTTTTGTAGTTCAAATTTTTTTTTTTTGATGATTCCAATCGAATTTCATATTGTCATTCTTTACCCGTAAATTTTCATAAAAAAATACTTAAGTATTTTAAGCAAATATATTTATATATAAAAGAGGACAATTAATATTTTAATATCCTATTTGCATATAGTTTTTTATGTATAGTGCGTAAGGTAGATCATTGTGAACTATATACACAAAAAAATAGAAGATATTTATATGAATTAGCAAAGAAAAGAAATAACACACACACATATACACTTTAAAAACTCACACTCTTACGAAATGACTAAAAATGACAGACATGATATATTATATTATATAAATGCAATAAAAATTGTTTACTTGACTGACATATGACATTGAGTGTGCCCGAGAGTATATGAAAAACATTTTCAATTGACTTTTAGACATCTATTGATAAAAATTACAAGTTTTTGTCTACATTTGATCAATATAAACAATTTTTATTGTGTCATATTTAGTTTATGGTTTGAACTACTTTTGTGAAAAAAATATCAAATAAACATTTAAAACATACAAACTAACGTATAAAGTACCTAATATGTTATGATATGGAAATTCTGCATATATTTTTTTGGTTGAATCCATTATTTTAATTTGAGAATTGTTAACATGTCAACAATTAATTGATCAAAATTTTTTTCTCGATATAGTTCAAACTGTATTCTAAACAAGTGTTGGAATATATATATGATATAGAATAAATTGTAATTTTATATTTTATATATATTTTGACACGTTGGGTTGTTGTTATAATTTCTATGTTTATTATGAAGATTGAGAAATAAATGAAAAATAAAATTATTAGAATTATTTAAAAAATACCACCTTTTATTTCAACAAAACACATCTGCTATATATTTATTAAAAGTTGTGAATTTATTAAACATTTAAAGAAACTATTTTAGTAGACTTGGTCAAAACAATACCATGGGAAGATTGACTGCGACCTGAAGATGGCTTTGGATTCCTTAATCAAACTCCTCGAATCAACAATATTGTACTTTATTTTATCAATTATTGAACTCGTAGATCCCTTTATTCCATCCAACATATAATAATTATCAAGAGTCTTTATTTGAGATTAGAGATGATGGCTAGGTTCTTTGAAAGAACTGTGTCATCTTTGTGGATAGTGTGACGAATTCATCAGAGACGCTTGGTGCACATTGACAAATTTGATAACATCTTATGCAGTTGGATCTTCAGTTTTCATAGTATTCTTTGATGAACGACAGGAAGTAAATTCGCTGTCAGTAGCGGTTTGAAGGGACCGATTCTTATAAAAATGCATGCTACAGTACTACCATGATGTGAATGTCTACATTTTCCTCTTTTACAGCAGAAATGCTAATTCACTTATCTTAATATAGTTAGAAATAGATCTGCTTTCCCCTACACCACCCAGCACGTATCCACACCCGTTATGTGGACGTACACCGTGGCGTAATGGAGTGAGACACTTATCAAAGTGCCAGAAGTATCCCAGGAGCAGTTTCTCAAGACCTTGATTGGCATGTACCAGAGCGTGCATGATTTCTATTAGGCCCTGTTAATATCTTCCCTTGTTGAAAAGAGATTTTCCAGCTCGCCGTAAGATTTCGCATTTTTTTAAAGGCTAGAAATTTATCCTTTGTAGAAACCATGTCATGATGGCCGACCGGTCCGACATATGGTCGAACCGACTTGAAAAGTTCTTCCCTTTCAACCGACATGTGGTGATACTCCCAGAGGATATGATTGGTATCCTGTAATAAGCTACATAAGCAAGTAAGAGAATCTGTAAGACCAAGCTGACAGCTTGGAGGCGAAACCATAGACTATTAGAGTACTCGATATTATGAATGTTGTTAAGCTGGTGAAATAGCTATGAGCCGGATATATCGCTTAGTAGCAGAATGACGGCTGGATATGCATATAGTAGTATCCATAAGGGCAATAAATAAGGGTCGGTCTAGAATTTGCTGGATCGGAAAGCTAATGAGCTGGCTGAAGCTTAGCTGAAGTAATGAAATGAGGGGTGGGAAAATATAATATATTGTGATGAATTTCCCATCCATTTCCAGGAAGTAAGTCAGTGTAGTAAAATACCCTACTCACCTTTTTTTAACTCCATGTTGAAGCGTATAGTTTGAATAATATGAACTGAATTCGAGATTAATATATCGACTATGGAAATTAAAAAGGATTTAACCCACACAAATTTTTTTTACAGGAGGCACAAAAATGTCTATTCAATGATTTTGGGCAAGGTCAAAATATTTAATAAACAGAGCCATGAAGTGCGCGAAGACTCAAACTGGTGGTTTTTTATCTAATCTAATATTAGTATAATAATTTATTTAAGAAAAACCAATAAAATTGATGTGGTGGAAGTCTTTTTTCCTGGTTGAAAATTTTACATGCCCTTCTTTTTTTAAGCTTAAAAGCTAAATTTGGATACTAATTTGGCATCCGCAGCTAATAGCCTGTTGACAGAACATGCATTAAATTGTACACATTGTGATTATCGAAACAAAAATATTTTCAAAAAAGCGAGGGTTACGTCCCTTTTCCTTTTCATATTGGATACAAAATATCTCCGAGATTTTGCAATAGGATACTAATTACTTAAATAAAAATATTTTCACTATGCCAACTGGTCTTCATATTTATTATTATTACTGTATTATATAATTTATGTGACTAACTGTGGAATCCAAGTTACAGCCGTTAGTTTTACTTTCCATAGCTAATAATGTTAAAATATATACTTAACCTTTGGTGTCTGCGAATTGTGTGATGAACGTCTTGAGGTTGTAAAAAATCCGATAATCCATGACGGTAATAGAAAGCAAAAAAAAAATATGTATGATTTGTTACAGATAATAATATGTAAAGAAAAAGGCATATCTGAAACTAAGCAGATGTAGGAGTGGAGTCTGTGCCGCGTCGTGGATAGGAAGCGTACTTTTCGCGTTCCTGCAATATTGGCGACGAAATACAGCTATAAAAGTAAAAATTAAAAAAAACTGTCTGATTTTTATATCGTAAAAGGTTGGGAATATCTGTTTTATTAGTACTTTATACAATGATAATATTATGACAGTATGACAAAGAAGGGCAACGTATATAATATATGATTGTTTCAATTATTATACAAATGCATTTACCATAATAATGGAACATTACTGCATTGACATTTTGCCATAATGGCCAATTTAAAAGTGCCTATGTACCGATACATCAATTTTAAAGAAGCTATATCACTTAGAATGGGCTTGTTCCAAAACACATACATGGTGTTTAAATAAAATGACATAATTATTATTATATTCTCGAAATTCGTGAAACAATAATCATTAATCAGTAAGTCTCAGTCTAATATAATGTGCTTCTTTTTCAAGTCGGTTATCATAATCATAGTTATGCATTATCATTTAAGAAAGTAGTGTATTGTATTTGTCAACTGGAGTTTAGACAATCATCTAATCTCTGGAATGTGCTCCTCTTCTATTTTCTTCAGTCGCATGGTATCGCTGAGTATTTTGTATATCATCGCAAAATGTTCAATTTACCAAGGAGGGCTATTTTTTTTTTACCATCCCTACACTAAAAGTGGAGCTTATAGATCTCAACAGTGTGATGACCACTCCAGAAATGAACTATATGTATCTCTACGTTTCAAAAGCTTGTAAAAGATCTTTACAACTAAAGGTTAATATCATACAATGCATTCGACGGTGGTGCAAGATACTAAAGGTAAGGTGGTAAGGATATAAGAATACATTACGTCACCATATGCTTCAAGAATTTGTTATCGAGATATATTATGAGAAATGGCCTGATCTATTTTCAAACATCTTCATACAATTCACAGGCTATATTTGATGGAGTTACGAAACACGCTTGATCTGGAAAAGAATGTGCTATAGCAAGGATCTTTGGACATGCAGTGTGATGTCTATCTGCTCCACTTAAGTAATAAATATGGAAAAGAAGAAGAATTAAGCGCAGTACGTTCCGTAAAGGTTCAGATCGTACTTGTTTGAATATATAGTTTCCAAAATATGGTACGATCTATATAGAAATATAATCAATCTAAGATAGATTATATTTTCGAGATTATTACGTGAAGATGTATCTAGATTTTGATATAATGTATTCCGCGAGAATTCATTGTCTGTAAATTACTCAATTTCCTAGACATCCATATTCTGCAGCCATGGATACATATACAATATATATGATAATTTCGACAAAATCAATCGTCATGAAATTAATATATATATATATATATCTATTATATATTGTTAAGATCCAGACACTCCTCGTTTCGGGATAGATAATAGATGTAAATATTCTATTCATATTATAGAATTGCATATCAACGAAAGCCATGCGTAATTATTATGATATAGAAAATGGATAAGTAAAAAATAATTTTAAATCACTCTGTATGCAGTGATGTTTTTATCGTATTGTGTTGAAAACCGTTTTGTGGAAATGCAAGCAGATTATTTCACGATGCATTTAATCAATGTAGATGTTAGATGTAGTTATTTTATATTCATTGAAAAAAATTGAAAGCCAAATTAAGCGGATAACCATGTACGGGATATCATTTTATTAGAATGCGTTTGGATCGTTGCTGTAATGGCAAAATTAACTTATTACAATAATACAGTGTGGTCAAAAACAGTGTAGTACAAAAAATACTAAATAAAAAATATTACAATAATGAATAGTTAATTAAAATAAATAATTATTTGACTAAATTGATTTCAAATTTAAAACAATCTAAAATATCAATTTACTTTTTTGATGAGCCGTATAGTATATTGTCTTATTTTTGGCGTCTCTTCTGTTTTATTAATTATTTATATAACACTACAATGTTACTCCATATTATTATTAAATAATATGTATCATATATATGATTGTAGATAAATAAATTTTAAAAGTCATAGTATTTTCTTCAATTGCACTCTCTCAATGTAATAAATTTACAAAGCAAAGCCATCTTTTTTAATTTTTTCAGAAACCATACAACCCTCAAAATTTTTTATTGTAGTTTTATTAATATTTTTTTTTAATCAATTGACAATCCCACATTAAGCAACATGTTCTTAACTTTCGATTTCAAAAAAAATAATTTAATTTAATTTAACCTTTAAATAATTAAAATTTTTGACTGATGGTGCTTGATGGAAATTGATTTTAAATTCAAACAATGCAAAA
>JAGVSQ010001336.1:0-30033 GCA_022683975.1 Rhyacophila evoluta | reverse complement strand
ACGGACTATACAGCCACTTATCACTGACAAAGTGAAGCTGCGATGCTGGACCTGGGTCGGCCACATATTGCGGATGCCTCAAGAAAGTGAACCAGACCTGGGTATTCTTTAAGCCTGCTGGAAGGAAGGCTGTTATATACTATCTATAGAATGTATACGGCAGAGTTACGGGATTCAGGTATGACCTGGGAGGACGCAAGAATACTGGTGGGTGACAGGGATTTTGTGGGACAGGCATGTGGTGTCCATATGCTCCACTTAGGGAGCGAACATCGATCTATCGATTATATGTGGAAGTTATTACAATTACATCATTTATTTTTAGGCTACAAAAAATACATAAATATTATGAAAAAAATAAGAAAAAAAAAGTTGACTTCAGCATTGAAAAATTCTTTTTGTGATTTATTAAGAAACGAAAGATTATTAAATTTTTTGTTGACAGAAATACATATGTCACATAAATCAGTCCTATGCCTTCAAATTTATTCTCAAGTGTTCCTTCGATTCCAAAATGGGAGCAGCCACATGTGTTAATGTTATACACATTTATACTAATTGAATAACTTTTCAGTTTATTTTTTCGTTATTTAGAAATAGAAAAATATTGTTCACAAATCGGCATTTCCAATTTGATTGATTTTATGATATTCGTTGAATTGATAGAAGTGAAAGATTTTAGTTTTAAAAATACATGTGCATATAAAAATTTACTTACCATTGAAAGGATTAATATCAAATAGATTAACGCTTATTATTTTCACAACAATATTGTATCAAGGATTTATTTCAGTTCATTCCCTCAATTTATAAGTAAAATCCTAAATGAGAAAATATTTCAACATACCTGTGTCCAAGTATTTATGTATTTCACCCAGACAACTGAATTTTAATCTGGGCTCTGGATACTTGCTTATTATTACAATTAGCGGAAAGTAGGATATTTCTATAGGTTCATATATGTCTATTTGTGGTATTCAATATACTTTTAAAATTAACATGCTGATTCAAGTCAAGTGATAATGTTTTGAAAGTACTTAATGAAAAAATCTCCCCGGTAACCGAGAGGTTGCGTTTGTGGTTCGGAACTGGGGATTGCGGGTTTAATTTCCACAGCTGCTGGATTTTCAAAGATCCAAAAATAAATGACGATTGGGTTGAGCAAGTGGATGACAACCATTTCATGTAAAAAAATCTGTAAAGATGTGTCTTCACATTGTAGAAATATGTAAACTCTATTTCTAGAGTGGACATCTTCACACTGTGTAGATTCATATGCTCCACATATGGAATGGACATGGTACAAAAAAATGATGAAAAAATAAGAAACATTAATATGTTATGTTAGCAAGCAATTGAGTTCGTAAATTCTAATCCTATAGCTACGTATAAAATTAAAGGTCTGCTCCTTTATTTGAATAATACCTAACTTGTTGCTCACAAAAAATCGATAACCTGTTTTGCCACAATAAATTTTCATATTGTGTAGATTCATATGGTCTATAATAGCAAAAATATTCAATACAACAGTGTTCAATACGCTATGATTTCATTCAATGTGATTTACAGGTATGACTGCAACTGTATTCAATTACACAAATTATTTTTTTGTGCATCCAGGCCTTAAGCTTGAAAGATAAAGCAAATTGCTAAATAATGCTCTAAATACATTCATTAATCCATGTAATGTCCAACAACTCCTCTATATGTCCAACAATGCAGCACAAATGATACCTTTTTGAGTTTTCTGTGTATATTATGTTATAAATATGCTCATCATAATTTTGAACAGGTTTTAGCATGATTAATCTACCATTAAACTTCACCTCAGGCACAATACCTGATAATGAATTTTAAGTAGAAACAATATCATATTTTCATATTAATATAATATATCTCTAGTCTCCACTAGTGTAAAGCTTAGCGCGAGCACCTAGCAAACCAGGGAATGCGGCTTCGATTTCCGAATAAAATGCAGGACCAGATGCCCATTGAGTTGAGCAATTGTTTGACAAACAATTCTTGTGAAAAAAAATCTATTAGGACATCTTTACATTGCGGAGATCCATATATTTCACTTTCGAAGCGGATATCTTCACTGTACAGATCGATATGGTCCACTTTGAGAGCAAATATGGTATAGAAATATATTTATGCCAAATTTAAGATACAATTCAAATTCATAATTGTAATTACTATTTTTCAATTTGATTATGTTCTAAAAAATAAAAATATTTCATACATGGGCATCATCGCATTTGGGATTATAAACTCCCATGGGAACCCTGCCTGAAGTTGATGCATTTGGTGGAGCAGGGAACCATTTACCGCTCCATGGTTTATCTGGTTCATTACTGCCTAAAATAATTCAGCATTTATCAATAAAAAATAATGTAGATGCCAAATTACATCTATAAATATTTTTGAACTTACATTATATAACTTGACAAATATGGTTTTGTAATACGGCAAACATCCAAAATAATTGAGAATAATATAATAGAATTTAGGTTGAAAATTTTGCAAGAAACGAAACTGACCTTGAGAAAACAGAAAGATTAAAAAGTCGTCTGTTGCTATTTCAATTAACTGATATCCATCAAAATGGCAATCGGTAAAAAAACATATAATACTTATGTGTATCACACATCTAAATCATATTACATAAAGCAGGTCTAATGTGCGAAACATTGGACATTCTGGTTTGATTTCATATTGATGGTATTATAAATGATATAATTTTGACATCATAAAAAAAGCTATTCAAATTCAATTCAAACAAAAATAATTTGATTTCATGTATATTTTGTTATTGACTGATGAATGGACTTAAGATAAATAATAAACACTGTGGTAGCAACATTAATTATTAGAAGAAACACATTATATTTTCAGAATTTGTCTCCAAAAGTAATTTATGCGGTGGTTTAAAAGACTTTGAATAATTATTATTGTAGCAAAACATATTCTAGTTATAAAGGACTTATGCCTCACCTGGGAGTTCAAAATTCAGGCAAGTTTGAAGGACCATCAAAAATGCTACTAGCAAAATATTCAGTTTTGTTTTAGACATCTTTGTCAGTTGAATACAAAAATGACACTACTGCAATTTCATACTGGTAACGCACTGTAAACAATAAATATACAATGTAAGCATTAATCAAATATGATTGTATAATTAAGCAACAATCAATAATTAGTCTTAATAGCATTTCTATCATCATTAATTATAAATGATTTTATGATTATAAGTGGCTAAAGATGTGTGGCTGAAATATTAGGAAACCTGAGGGTAAAAAATAAAAGGTGTATCAACTTTTTGTCATGGTATATTATGAAAATAATTTACAATTTAGGGTATATGGATAACCATAAAAAAATTCAAATCAATTTCATAAGAGTATTAACACAAATAACCTAAGTATAACCCAGGGATCGGTAACTCAAGAAATATAATAATACAGTTGGCATGCAAGAAAATAGAGGACTTTTTGCATTAAGTTTTTTTAACCAAGAAATAAGATTCACAAGCCAGAAAATATGGAATGTATATTACAAACATATTTACAAATTTAACATTAAATAACAATTTAAAACCACTAATTATTGTTGTTTACACATTAGATAATGATTATAGCTGGATATAAAAATTCCTCATATTTACATTTCTCAGTAAAAGATTGTAAGTATATTACCCAGATAAGGCTAGAATAATTCCATATAATTATTTGAGAATCAACAATCTGTGCAAGCAGAACATAAAAGAATTTCCGATCCCTGCACAACTACATAAATAATACATGTGAATTGTTTTAAAGCAAAACATATTTACATGTTTCATTACAAATATTAATTTGTGATTCAGAGAATTTATTATTTCGGTGAAACAATGAGCTTTTAAAATACTAGAGACCACGGTGACTACTATAACTTATTAACACCATAAAAATTTAAAAAGGCATGTTTAACATAATGCAAGACTGCTTGTTCGAATTAATCTTGAATAAATTAATAAAAACTATCTAAAACCTCATTGGTTTTTTCTTTTTAAATGTCTCTCGATCCATAAATCCAACCTTGATCAATACATGAACTTAATTATAGTAACTGCTCAAAAGGTTTTCAATGAAATTTTGTAGAACACGTATTATTAGTTTTTGTAAATGGTATTTATGTAAATAGTTGATGGGGTGTCATTTTGATAATCAATTGTGCACCACAAGAAATACGTGTTTGATTTAGTAAACAATGCTTAAAATGTCAATAAATAATAAATACATTCATGTCAATCCAGTATTCACTGAAACTACTATAATATAGTTACACCATGGTCTATTGACACGAGAAAGGCCCAAATTTTAATAAAAAAATCAGCTCCACTAAGACAAAATATCTTGAGGACATAACATAACAATTAATATTTGATGACAAAAAATATACCATATAGTGATGAATTATCACAAAGTAACAGGATATAGGACAAATACATTAGTATATAACAATTAAATTTATAATAACAATGGTATGAGTAATAATTTATGGCACCATTTAAAATAACAAGAGTCAATTAATTTTGTACCAATCTTTGATAACAGAAAAATTAAAATTTGAAATCATTTCAGGGGTTAATTCTCACAAAATTTCACACTTGCGACAAGTTCCTGGAGTATCAAAGTTTAGAACCATTAGTTTTGTCTCCTCTGTGCCATTCCGGGAGCCTACTGCACATACAAGTTTTGTGCGGGATGCTCTGATTCGCCAGACCACACCACCGGATCCACCTGAGGGCAGGGTTACTAGATTTCGAATGAACTCGCCAGTTTTCAAGTCCCACATTTTCACTGTGCCATCGTCGGAAGATGTTATCACAAAACGGCTGTTAGATTGCACGCACGTCACTGCTGATTGATGCTTATTTTGTCCTGCTAGAGTGTGAAGACACTGTCCACTTTTTATGTCCCACACTTTCACTGTACTGTCTGCATTCCCAGACATCAAGATGTTTGAACGGAGTTCCATTCCTGATGTAATAGACTGATGTCCTTTCAAGGTGTGCTTCAAAGCGCCAGACTCCACATCCCACACCATGATGGAAGTGTCCAGTGATCCGCTGATAACATAATGCCCATCGAACTGGAGACTGTAGACTCTGTCAGTGTGACCAGCCAATGTGTGTATGCATTCCCCAGTATCAGGATTCCATACCTTTACGAAGTAATCATAGGCCCCGCTAATAACCAGTTTCCCATTATATTGGACGCATCGAACTGCAGCCATGTGGCCAACCAGAACACGCAAGCATTTTCCATCCGGAACAGACCACACCCGAAGTGTGGCATCCCGAGACCCAGAAACTACTTTATCATTGAAAAGATGCATGCAACGTACTGTCGAAGTGTGTCCAGTCAAAGTGTGAAGCGAGGCTCCAGTACCAGCATCCCATATGCGCAGAGTTCGATCAGTGGAGCCACTGATCACTGTCCGGCCTCTCATTTGCGATGACCAGACTCCACCTGTGTGGCCGACAAGAGTCCGCAGCCACCGCCCCGTGTTAGCTGACCATAATTTCAAAGTGGTATCATCAGAGCCACTCAAAATCCTGTTTCCATGAAATTGAAGACAAGTGATAACATGATCATCATGTCCTTTCAGGATCTTAGGAGATGCTGTGGATTTCTTCCGCCAAATTTTGTCAATATAATTCTGCCTCATGAAAGCGGCTTTCCATGTGTTCCACGTGTTTATACACATCGGCCTAAATCGCGCACGTTTTGGCAAAGCAAAAATACCGATTCGCCTGCATTTGTCTTTCCAAAGGAGGTCATCGTCAGCTAGGTATCTCCAGCGTTTGCAGGTCCGAGCCGCTCGGAGAAGATCTGGTGGTTCTAAATAGCCAAGAACAGCTAAAGCCAGCTCTCTCGGTAAAAGAGATATAAAATCACACTGGAAGAGTGGTTCTATGGCTTTCATCATATGGCGAACTTGATCGGCAGCACAATGTCCTATTAGAAGATCAATAGCTCGGAGACGTTCTGATCCAGACCATGATGTAAATTTGGTCAGCCAGTGTCGCACCTCAGGGGGGTGTTCTAATTCATCTGCTGTCTCAAGATCATCGTGCAACCTTTTGGCAGAAAGGTTCGGTGAAATTTCTATTTTTCGTTTTCGCAATAACCTTAGATTTTCATCACGCAAACAGTGTTCTGTTTCTTCATTATCCAATATGGTAACTTCTTCTTCAAGCTTCTGTTTATCGCTTACTCCACTTTTATCATCTTCTAATGGAAGATTTGAAAGACAGGCGCAAGTGGTTTCTTCTTCATCTACTTCTCCTGAATCAAGATCTTCGTGATCGGACAGTGAAATATTTGAAAGAGTCATTAACGGTGGTGCAGAAACATCAGGAAATCTTAATATTTTCAAATTTGATTCGCAGCTACCTCCTTCTTCAGTTTTTTCCGCAGATTCAATGCTTTCTTTATTTAATTTAACACTAACGTCAGAATTATCATCGTAGTCATCTACAGATTGGTTGGATTTATCTGATACCCTTTGGTGATTATTTAAAAGTGATATATCATTTTGATCAGTGAAACAATTTTGTCTGGGGGAGTCAGGCTTACTCTCAATAACCTGATCTTTGTTAATATCACAATTATCTTGATTATTACTGGAAGTGCTTGCCTGCTCACATTCATTAGATGTATTTTCCTCCAAAAATAATTTATATTTTGGTATACACGACGGTCTTGTAGGTTTAGGCGGTGTAAAGTTCATAGTATAAACATGGTTTTTCTTCATAAAGTTATCAGGAGTGGTAGATTTTTTTGTATTGCTGAACTGTGATTGTTTTTCAGAAATATAAAATCTGAGCGCAGGTTCTTCAGTATTTAAAATAAGGCTTGTTTCAGAACTGGAAGCTTGGATAGAATTACCATTTGATATATTTTCAAAGACCTGTAAAGAAGAATTGGCTTGCGGAACGTCTTGGGTCAAATGTGGACATGGATTTATCAGTCGGTTTTCTTCTTCAAAGTCTTTCCGTTCTATTTCATCAATGAGGACATCTGTAGCGATATTTTCGAAGCCAACCACCTCATCTTCAGTCTTGTTATCAGTCTTTGTCTCAGTGCACATGGGAAAGGGTGCACTCTCAAGCTCCCTTTTACAATCATGTTTTGAACATGATGGCTCCATTATAGATCCTATTCGCATATTTTATTTACATTTGCATAATAGCATCAAATTTACGAATCAACAGCCGATCCCAGAAAGTATTATTCACTGCTTTTCAAATATCATTTCAACTTTGAATAAATAATACCCATTGAACCCGTGGCTTTTATAATAAGTTCATATCAGCATTATCATGTGATTAAACTCTAGTCTAAACTAAACTTTAAATGTGGATTTACACTATTATAATGCATAAAGTCTATATCCTTACTTTATATCTATCCCATTTCACAATAAGCCATTTATCGCAAAAATCAAGCCAAAACGGGATGACATTTTATATGGAATATCATAAGCCACAAAGTTTAGAATAAAATATTTTGGTACGAAACTCAGCATGTATTCGAGCTATATTTTGCTATAGTAAAAAATAACTTATCATTTAACATTTTATAGAAGAAAAATCAAGAATACGTGTGAAATAGAATGAGAGAGTGCTGACGAAAAGCATTTTATGAAGCACAATTATTCAAATAAAATAGGTATATACATACAGGTGTTAAAAAGCTTTTACCAAAACCCAGATCCACCAATGTAATGCAAATGACTAAGGAATTGAAGATGTTCAAATTACACTTTGGATTAAAAAAAATAATCTAAAATTATATGAACTTATCTGACAACTTTTAAACTTAGGTTAAGTGATTTCAGAAAATATTGCAGGTTCGAATAATTGTCCAAAGATAATAACAATGACCCGCCACCTCAGAAAATGGTTATTAACCAAGCCTCCATGAGAAAGCTGTTTTAATTAAAGGATGCCATGTAATTAACGTGGAAATAACGTAAAGGTAAATAATGGACAACAATGACGGGTGCGGTAGTAGAACAAAAACAAAGTTGTGAATTGCAAGTGGTTATCTAAATTTTAAGAAGAATTTAGAACTTAATAGTCGATAGATGCTACCCCGGAATCTGACTTTATTTCAAGCGTTGTGAATAAACTTTCACGAAGCAAGTAATTGAAAATAAATACGAATATTATTTCACACCTAGTACGTAGACGATGTTTGAAGTTTCGTTTTTTTTTTGCAATGCTGCCGCTAGTAAATAATTTTAATCGTTCCTTTTATAAATTTACTTTAAATGTTACCAAGTAATAAAGAAATAAAATGAATAAATAATGTAATATTTCCATTATGAAGTGTGTATATAAAAAATATAATTTTTCTGAAAAGTAAAATTTGAACTCATTTTTTCAAGAATTGAACGTGTGTAATTCTAAATTATATTATTAATATACCATAGACAATTATATATTTTGTTATGCAACGGAGGCTTTAAATGAATTAATTAAATCGGTTCGAAGGCTCTCAGCAGATTTGAATTATAATTGTTAAGCGAATACCAAATTAATAATATCTGCTAAAATAATGTTCGTCGGGTGACGTTGCTGTGTTTCTTATCCTATCTTTAAAAACTGACCTTCAATATTATAATTCTATCAATAGACGCACAGCATTATCTATAGATTTCAATTGTGCATGTTTTTGTATCAACTCAACTGAATATACATTTTTATGTTTTGACGTCTCTTGACAGGAAATATAAAGATCCGCAATATTACGCAAGCTCAGTCTAAAATGAATTCCCGATAAAATGTCATACAACGAATTAGAACATGGTTATCAAGATTTAAGGCAATCTTCTCATTCCCCCCAATTTTACGTCGGTGACGATGGAAATATTGTGCCGATAAGGTCTTCGGTAAGTATATCTTTAGAATGACATAGATTCAATATTGATTGAATTTATGCATTGAAAACCATGTGATGTATTACCAATCATTTATTTCAGATGTATATTATCATTAAAATGTAATGTGGCTTGAAAAAAATCGACGAGAAATAATCCTTTTCATTTCCATATCTCATGCTTACCATATTAACAGACATGAATGAGGCTAAATAAAATCAAATCGATTGTCAAACTGGATTTTGTTTGTTTATTGATAATAACCTTGAAAAAATATTTACTACCTTATGAATTGTATGAAATGAAACCTATTTAATTTCCTGCATATTGTATAGCAAATATGCCTTATATTTAAACCGAAAAACAATCACTTAATTAATTGCTGGTAATTTATAATTAGTTTCTTAAAATATATCAATTACTTGGCTGGATTTATGACACAAGTTTCGTTAATGTTGTAATTGATAAACCTTGAAGTTGATAACAAAATACAGGAAGTTTGTGATATGATAGGACTAACACACATCCTCTTTTCAAAGCTAGGCATTTAAAGTATAAAAAAGCTTGGTCTTTACTTTTTCACTTTTGTTGATCAATATTGAACTTTGAAAAGCCAAGTGGACAAAACACTCGAACAATAATTCTCAAAGTACTTCAGAATTGTTGAAAATTACTCAATTTCTCTTTGCTCCTTCTCTCCTTAAAATATTGATGTGTGTTACCTTTCCCCATTATGTAAAATTAATAGGCATATAATGAAATACATTTATTGTAGAAGCTGAAAGCAGTAATATAGTTTTGCAATCTAATTTTAAATATATGCCACGTCCATATGTTTATATAATTAATCTTCAGATTTATAAATGGCCACAAGAATAGCGTTAACAAGAACTGTATTTTTCATGTCACATTATTTATTCTAAACTCTACGATGGACCACAGTGGTCAAATTAACCTTTCTATTATATATGTTTTTATATCCTAAATATAAATGACTTTTGGTTTACCAAGGTACATAATACAAAAAATATAAATTACTCCTCAAGTAATCTTGAATGGCTATCACAAAAATTGTCAATATCATGAATTGCATCTTCCAGATTGCAATAACTATTTATTACAGTGGTAATTTACTTGTCATTTATATCTCAATTTGTTATATTTTTCACCAGACTCCGGTAAATCAAAATTCAAATAATGCTGTGTAAATAGCCAATTCAAAACGTCAAACATCAGCATGGTATTACATAAAAAGTGTATTATAACCCTGAATGTAAGGCTTGGTTTGTATCTTACCCCCTTGATATTCATAGTTCTAGAATGAAATTCTAAATATGCATTTGCAGATATCATCTCACTTGCTTGAAAAATATTTTCTTCCTATCATTCAAATATTTCATTACTACATATAAGTCATAGCAATCAGCATCATTTTTAGAAGAGGACTATAACTAAAGAATAAGATTTTTTTATGCAACAGTGTGACTTAACTAATGGTCAATGTTGACTTTATATAGAGTATATAGATTTCCATGATAATTGATTTTCATTCAATTGCTCAATACATTGATAAATTCAATTTTACCTTACCACCTACAGACAAAACAACGGCAATGGGGGATATATTATTCGTTTTGATGACTTCGCGTCTACCCTCTTTCCTGCTTATTATTACCCATAGTAAAATCCAGCTGACTGAATGATATTCGATTGGTAAATGATAATTTTGGGTTTTAACGAGTAAATGAAAATGGGATAGAAATTAGGTATTTTTAGTATGTCTACCAAAAAAATAACATAGACAAATCCATGGTCCACGGTTATGTAGTGCAATAATTTTAGTATTTCTGTTTTTTGTGGACACCACATTAAATTCACACAGTATAAGTCTTTTATTATAGAGTCGGGTATATCAGCCATGGGTTCTAATTAATATTATTAGGTTTGTTGCATTTAATAATTTGATTTGTAGAAAAATTTCATCTAGTGTAGTTGTTATTTTAAATCAACACTCCTATTTTGCATTGAATATTACGTATGTAAATTTATGAAATTTCTAACATAACTTTTTTAAATTATGCAATAGTCAAGGGTTTGCTCTACATTAGCATGAAACTGAAGTTACTTTACAATAATTTTCCAACATTGAATTATATTCATGTTTATTCAGTCCATCTTAATGCTTAATTTTTCATTTCCATTTAGTTAATGAAAATGTTTACCATATAAAGAAAACAGTAATTATGTATGTAAATATATTTGAATGGCATTGGAGCATTGCATATCGCCCCTCCATTAAAGTATGTATAGTATTGTATTTTGTCTCTATGAAATTAATTCACTGAGCAAACATTAAAAAGAACTTAACACATTTCAGTAGATTAAAGACTTAAAAACAGTAAATTATTATCAATTTTCGAACGTTCATATTTTTTAATGAGACATCATTACACATTTAACTGTGTTTAAGAATTTTTTAATAGATACACATGGTAAATTTGATTATAAGGTGTTAGGTACAAGAAAATTATATTTACAAAGATTGATTATATTTGTTTTTTTCTTAATTATTAAATGTTAGTCACAAACTATTTGCATATTTTCAATATTATTGGGTTTGGGTGCGTAAACAAAGAATACCTCTGTTATCAGTTGATTATATAACTGTTTGCTATGAACATTACATGATATAACTTCCTTCATTCTTAAAAAAATATATAAATGACAATGAACATTGAAATCTCACATCTCTTTAGGCACTTCAAATTATTACTGACTGTTTTTATGGCATACATATATCTCTGAGATTCCTTTTGAATTTTAAGATTAGATAAGACCATTTCATCAAAGATAACGCAATGAAAAACTGACAATCTTACTGTTAACCATTTCTATGCCAGGATAATTAATATTTCAATCATCGTTATCAAACAAAGTTGATTCATCATTGTTTCCACTCTTCATGATCTTATATTTTTCATAAATATGTATTTGTGCCAAACTTTCCCAGGTGTTGAGTGATCGTTTAGTTCTTCATAAAAACCACGTATTTCTTCATTTCATTGGCTTGGCTACATTTATCACAACATATTCATGCTTAATCCACTTCTTTTAGTAATATCCTCACGACAAATCAGAATTAGAAGAGCATTTCTATTCACAATCAATTTTTTTTTCACTATTGCAACCCTTTTTTATCTGAATGATTTTCATTATAGTATAATGTGTTCGCCTCGGTGGCAGATTCTTAAGCACGTAAGCCTTGGTGCTGAATATTGCAGTTTTAAATCCTGCAGCTGAATAAGTATTTTACAAAAAAATTAAAGATGTATGATTGAATGCCCAATAGGTCGTGCGATTAGTATCTATATCAAACATTGTTAAAATAATACAATAACTATAGAATTATAATTAAATGAAAATACTATACTGAAGAAAAAAACCACTTTTACTGTTTGTACATTCAACACATTGAGTTCATGTCCTGTATTTGAATACATATGATATAAAAGACTTAAATGTTGCTTCACATTTCGAGAATACTGTTTTTTACGGCTGCTAGTTAGCATAAACTTGCGTTGGTTTCTGTGTTAAGAAAATGCTTAGTTAAATATTTAATGACAAGTAAATTCTATTAATACTAAGATATTTTTTAATACAGTCAAAGGTTAAAATGACATCATTGTGGAATATTGATTTTTGTGTATATTAACATAGTTGAAAATGTGAATTGTCAGTTTAGGTACTTGAAAATTCAGATACACTTAGAAATTGTCTTAGTGAAACATGTAAAATAAAATCTTTTAGAGAATCAACATGCCTCCTACAAATTAGTAATTTTGTAAAGTCATTATTTTTATAGGTAAAATATCACAATAATTTTAAATACTAACCAAGAAATCTGTTCAATATTTGAGTAAGTTTTTTCTGTTTTACAATTGGCTTGCCAACAATGTTTACCTTACAGAAATAACTTTTGCAATACAAACTTACATGCGGTAAGATATTTGAATTCAAATATTCACTTTGATAACACACTATTTGTCCAGTGTAGATCTTAGTAAAGTACATTGAAACTTTTACCGTTAATCTGTATTAGGATTTGGCATCAACAGATCATATACATGGAAATACACGTAAGAAAATAACTTGAATTCACCTAATATTCCCATTTTATTTTATCGAGTATGCTATTTTAAAACATGCAAAATTTTCCATTCTGACAAAATTTCAAATACTCACTTTTTTGACTGGCTTTATTCCAAATTTATTTTATATAGTTGTACGTCATCAAAAATGATTTTGGCTCAACATATTAAAAAAATCATTCAGTTAAAAAAAACTGTTTCATAATATTATCTATGATAAATATTAAAATGTGATTAGTATTATTTTATTCAAGATTGGCTTCATTCTTAAAAAATATCTATTATTACCAAAAACGTTCCTAGAAAAATTTCAAACAAACAATCATCTGTATATTTTTTTTTATTCATTTTGGGATTACTTTTACTTATGATTTATTATTTTTTTCTATAATGATGAGGAGGATTTAAATCCTATAAATAAGTTCCTAACCGTTAAAAGTACACAAGTATTTCTGTTTCAAAATAAAGCATATCTCCATGGTCAGAAACGACGTTGATTGTTCACCATTCGCCAAATTGAAAGGCACATTTTGGGTGATTATGTATACAGAAAATAGCTATCCAGCTGCAATCAGTATGAAGATATACTTGATGACGAAAAAAACATTCAGGGTCACATTGCTGTACAAAATATCTTATTTTATTATTTCCCTACATTTCATTATATTTATAAAACCCAAACAATTGGTAAACAGAAAAAGAAGTGATTTTTAAACAAAAACCATCATGAATAACAAATATTTCATTCGCTCCATATGCGTTAAGCTTTATCAAAAATAATCATCACATATTATCACAAGATAACTAACAAACAACTTAGAAATCATATTGTTGTAATCTTGTCACTCATAATCACATTTTTATTTTCCGCATTTGTGAATTATTTTCTGTCACCAGTGTAAAAAGTTCTTTTTCTCATAGTAAATTAATCATGAATACTTAAGTACAGTGGAAAACAATTAGATCAAATTCTTTTATAATAAAAGTGAATCAGTGTTCAAAACTCTTAGACCAGTATTATAGAAACTTTGAACTTCAAAACAAATCATAAAATTCTTTGCTGTCAAAATGTCAAGTCTGTACAATTCATTGATGTGACATCTTTGTTAGAGTTCCAAATAATTTTGGGCTGTTGAAAAAATCATAGTATTTTCCCAAAATATTTGTTAAATCATATAGTTGCTTGGCATGCAATACCGAGATAGTAATAATTTTACCGAAATGTATGTTTTGATACCACTTGATTATAAATCTTTATATCCATTGTATGTACATTCATGGAATCCCAAATATTTGTTTCAATTAACGGTTTTATGGGAAATTTCAATTATTTTTTTATGATATATTTCATTCACAAAAATAATATTTTACTCTTTTTCCTACAAGTTTTTTATTGTCGTTAACGTAGTATTGCATGCCAAATGATGATATGTATTTTGAACAATGGTTCATTGATAAATTATTCAATCATATTTGCAGTCAATTTTATGTGACAATATTCAACTCCATCACTTTCTTTTTAAACAAAAAATACTTTCTAGATTATCAAAAATTAGCATGTTTAGCATGTAAATTTTATCTAAGTAATACAAAAAAATTAATCGCTAAAATAAAGCAAGTATCATTTTCGATATTGATGCAAATTGATGTCATAATAAACACTGACATATCCAATATCTATTTCTCATTTATTAGATATTGATCACTGCCAAATGTCAGCAGAAAGTCAGTATAAATTTAAGGAAAGCAAAAACTTGTATACACAGATGTTAGTGATTGATCTGCCTATGGCTGATGAGCAATTAAATTAATTCAAATGTTGTATAAGACCCACTGTAGTGCAGAACTATGTTGCACTATAGATGCAGGTATTCAATGTTCAAATCCCCTGATTAGATAAACATGTTTACTCGCTATGATAAATCCTGTAATCTACATTTCTGAACATCTTAATAGTCTATTATTCATATACTCTGTAAGAGTGAAAAGTGTAAAAAATTGAAAAAAAATTTACAGCCAAATCTCATGGCTAAAGAGGGAAAACATTTTCTTTTACCATGTATGCTCTGGAATTGGAGTATATAGATCGACACAATGTGAATCATCCACTCCGAAAGTGGACTATTTGGATTTCCACAGTGTGAAGTGAATGGCTTGACAGACTATTTTTCACGAGAATTGATTGTCAGACAATTTCTCAGTCCAATATGTATCCAGTCCTGTATTGTTGGATTTTTATAAAACCAAAAAATGTAGGTTAAGCCTGTATTCCTCGGATGCCAGGCGTGTACGCTAAATGAAACCGTTTTTTGAGTAATTGAAATTTAAAGAGGTGTGTCCTCCTGCTATGACAGTATTTTTAGGTATCTCATTTTCCTTACCACTATACCAAAAATCATTTCGAAAAAGTAGTAATAAAATCTAAATAAACATCAAATCAAAGAATTATTATGAACTATTATCTTTTCCAAATATTTAATTTTATTTTAAATGTTTTCCACCGTGCTTACACATAAATTACAAATATATTTTTAAACAAGTTTATGTTGATATATTCATAGTAAGTTGAAATGCCAAAAATGGAATGGTCGTGGCTGAAAGATTGGTGGCGACTGAAAAAGTGGACAAAGACAACATCCGTTCCCGAGGAGGACATTTGTTACTGTGACGAATGTTTTCAAAATGTCAGTTTCATTATTACAAATTTCATAGATTTAAGCAACCAATAACATAGTTAATATAATATGTCTTATTTATTGCTAAAATACACCGAAACGAGCAACACAATCATTTAAAATAATCAGCAACGCAGGGTAATTTTGCTCTCTCATTGTATTGTTAATATACGACTAACATAAAATGTAGTAAAATAGAATTATTTTTTAACGGTTAAATCAATAGTTACCACATTTATATTCTACATAATATATTTGTTGAAATTTTATGTCTTCATATCTTAACTGAAAAAAACTAATAAACCTCAGTATTGAACCTATAATTCTATGAAAATTGAATCCATATGTAATTCATAGTATACTTCGATATTGAATCCATAGTATACTTCATTTGTGGCTAAAAGTGATAATTTTCGTAATAATTTTACCAATCAAACATATTCGTATGATTTTTAACATTTTTTAGAGATTACTAGCAAAGTTTTATTATGAGATATTTCTTCAATATCAATATTGTGCTTAGCAAAAAAAAGATGATTATTGTGTAATATTTAATCAATTTTATATTATGAAATTAATTTAGTACCTATCAATATTAAATGGATACACATCGTATTTCCATTCTTAAAATACAAAAATCATAAAAAATGCTCAGAAAGTAATATTTTTGGAAAACTTGAAATGATTTGTTCAAATACACAGCTGCTGTTCTAAGATATAAGAAAATGAACTTCGCATTGATATGATGACTCAATGTTTATTTTACACCACAATTCTATTTTACTATTTTTTTGTGTCCTTTAATCATAAATCCAATTATACTCAATTTGATCCCAAGTTACTAACTGGTATTGTTGTAATGAAAAGGTTGTATATTCATTATATTTATTTATACAGATATAATACAATAAACTCATCTATCACAGATTAAAAATGTATAGATATTTTCATAATTCAAATACTAATCAGATAACCAATCAGCATAATATTGTTAATAAAAAAACAAGGTTAAAATTATCTATACTGCCATTGGAATGTTGATAAATGCAGTCAACTATTATCAGAGTTGAAAAATTAGCTATACTTTGATATACATGTTGTGTATTATCGAATTTTATCGTGGGCATGATTGCAATCTGTTGGAAAACTGTTTATGGATTGAAATATCCTGGAATGTTCAGGAAAAAATGTTTTTTAGACTTCAGGTGGTTATTATATGTCTGCAAAATGTTAAAGTTGAGGGGACTATTTCCAAAGTGAACTTATTCCACTATGCCAAAATGTAAAGGAGAAGATTTTGAATGAGTATTTTTAGTAGGAAAGAACCAGTGAACAAAATCAATTTCAAGGTTATTAAAAACAAACATAAACATCTAAAAACATTTTATATGTGGAGTGGTTATAGTTAAAATATTGTTCTTGTACGTATTATTTAATTTCTATTTTTGGAACAATTATTTTAATATTTATATTATTAAGATAAATATCTAAAAGACTTAAAGTGGTCAAAATTAGTATGTTAAGAAAAAAACCTGACCTTACATTTTGGGTATGCTGTGTAAAGCCGAATAGATTTTTTCGTGAGAATTGGTGGTAATCCATTATCTTATGCTATAATTAAACGATATTAAAAAAAGGATGGGGAGACTTACAAAAGCCTTGTGCCCCCGGATTCTGAGATGAGTCAATACCTAATTGTTTATGAAAATGGGCTCAACAAATAACAGTGTTTTTCTACTACAATTTCAATACAATATATTTTATGCTAATATAGTTTCTATGCAGACATTGTTACCTGATGATCTTAATAAAAGTGTAAAATATGATTGTGAAAATTCTATTAAAAGTCTTGTGTTATTATTTGAATACGATATCATAGTATCCACGTTTGGTTGACAGTTGTTAGATGTTGGCATTGTGGATAGTATTTGGCTGTAAGTAGACGACTACAGCTGCAGTTTTACAGTCAAATTCATTGCCTACAATCCAACTACAAGCTAATTAAAAGAAAAAATCTCGCTAATTGATGGTCATATAAATTACTGGTGTTCCTTATTTGCAGGGCGAACTGGACACCAGCGGAGGAAGTGACTCCGATTGCGATGTGGAGAAAAAAGTTCTGGTGGGCGTTTGTGCCATGGCCAAAAAATCTCAGTCCAAACCGATGAAGGAAATTTTAACAAGGCTGGACGAGTTTGAGTACATTAAGATGCTTGTGTTTCCTGAGGAGGTTATCTTAAAGGTTCTCAATAAAAAAATCTAACGAAACCGGATGCAACAAATCAATTATGTCTTGTCCGTCTCGTGTTTTCTATACCTAGGCACAATGAATCTTTTTAAATGTAGGGAATAAACAATACCCTTAATCGAACAAAAATAAATCACCACACCCATACTAAACTTACATGCTTATTTCCAAAGACGTTTGTACGAATATTGGTTTTGGATATTTGTTCAACCTCGTCCAAAGAAAAGATCCAACAAAAAACGTATGAATGAGTAACCCATGGTTCAGAATTAGTTAAAAAAACTTTAAGAGCACTGATATATATGGGATATGATATCTATCTATTATAAAGATTGTTTTTTGGACAATCACTCAACACCCTTGACTAGTAAAAATAAACATGAAAATTGATATAAACAGCATTAGAAAGCATAAAATGAAAGAGAAACAAAATTTCCATACAGAATTATCACATGTTTGTCACTTTTCCGTTTTGAAATTCATTTATTAGATAATTTCTCTGAAATAAAAAATTATTTTTTGGCATCTGACTTCTAGAGGCATGTGGGGTGACTCGTGAATTAAAATGCAACTCACTGATATATTTAAATTCCTATTATTGTTTGATTACACACGAGGATAATAAAATTCTAAGGTAGGTACACATATTGAAATAATAGAAAATAAATACCCATACACAAAGTAAGTAGAAAGATTGTACTATGAAAATATCTAATTTTCAAATTTCTTACACTAAAATTGTGTTGCATGTTTAACTATAATATATAAAAACTTGGGTTACACGTCAACCTCTTGCATTTCAAGGAAAACTTACAATGGTGGTATTTGACAATAGATAAGGCCATCTTGACATATAATTAGCACATCTTAGCAAAGGAGCATAACCTCAATTATACTGCTCCCTATCATTAATTTTATGATGTGACAATTGAAATAACTCACAAATCTTTTCAAACTCGTAGATTTATAATTAAGTGTAATTGCTGAACTCTTCCGAGATTCATTGTGTTGAGGTAGCTACCGTATTTTATCTGACTTCAGATTACACAAGTAATATGATTAATGTGTAGTATTGTTTTGTGTTTAATTAATCATGTTTTTATTATAAACTGATTATTCTTTATCTTTGATTTTGTTGCATCTAATGCATGTTTAACTTACTTATACACCATATACTGCCTCACTAAAAATTGGTGTAATCGTTGGTTTGGTATGAAATAAGCTTCACCTGTAAAAATTCACTCAAAACAAAATAAATCATTTCCTCACCATGTCTCCTCCAGATAATGTGCGGATACCATCTAATCTGAAGATTTGTAATGATTGAATATTTCTTGGTGGCTGCATTCGTAACTATGTATGTTTTCACACCGTAGGTTGAGGTTTCATACCCTGTAACTACATAATATTTTCATAATTATTAATTATGTTATGATATTCTGGTCTGTATACCCCATAAGCTGAGAGATTAGTTGAAAATCAATCTTCATTTAAAAAAATCTATCAAGATAGATCATGATCAGATTTATATGCTCATATGGTTAAAAGAAAGCTACAAATAGCTGCAATCTAGATCATTATTTGGTCACTGATGGAGGAAAGTCTCATTCAGCTCCTGGTTTTTTCTACACTTTTAAACATGATCAGTTTTTTTATCTGTGCTCATTGAGCTCTTCTTGGATCCAACAGTATATGCAGTGATTACCTTACCAAACTAGCCCATTGTTATTACAATCTAACAACATTTAACACATCACATACTCTTTTCCACTTAGCTATTCATTAGTTTCACACTTTCTTTCATATCATCTTGTATTAGTTTTATTTTTTTTTATCTTTACCTAAATATTTTATATGCACACATTAGCCTTGGTGGCACCTAATGGAAGTCCACCATTGAAATATTATTTAAGTACTCAACATAAGAAAAGTTTTAACAAAAAAAAAAACACTTTATTTCAATCCCACAAATTGTAATTTTTTAAAGTTTTATGGAATAAGTTAAATTGCATGTAATATGATTCTAGTGCATATATATTTTTCCTGATATTCATTATATTGATGGGTTAGAGCCAGACAACTTTAACTACAGAAATGCGTTATTTTTTTTTTTAGATTCAGCTATTTTACATTCTCTGCTACATGATAGTCAAACAACCAAGTGTCAATCCTTTATAGTTTTTAATTAAATCATGATTAATGATTAACTTTGGCTACATAAAGTTGCCTTTGGTTAGTATCAAAAAACTCTATAAGCTGTTAGTGTTCTTTGACACTGACTATAAACACTGACACCGGCTGTGACTGACTAGAAAAAAAAACTCTAACAGCTGTTAACGTTTTC
This sequence comes from Rhyacophila evoluta, assembly GCA_022683975.1. Lineage (NCBI taxonomy): Eukaryota > Metazoa > Arthropoda > Insecta > Trichoptera > Rhyacophilidae > Rhyacophila > Rhyacophila evoluta. The sequence continues at coordinate 9,687 of JAGVSQ010001336.1, read as the reverse complement.
TGACACCAACATATTTACAATTCCTCTGCAGTTTAAAGTAGATAACTATCTGGCTGAAAAATAATTTAAGCAATATTTCTAGAACTGATATGACAAGGCATATTGTATTTTTGAGAAAGTTCGGCTTTTACAGTTTGTATCTGGCGGCATCGTTTAGACCTAAGGATTACCATAGATCAAATTAAAAATATGAAATTTTATTAGTTCCAATAAAATAAGCCGCCGCTGTCCCTACTTAGCTGCATTGCAAAGTAATTAGGATATTTTAGGGGTATAGGGAAAACTTACTCAAGAATTTAAGATGGACAGTGGACAATAGTCAAGCAAAGGATAATTATTAAACAATTAGTAAAAGTGGCAGTAAAATCTAATAAATAGTAAACAGAAAAGTTTGTATCAATCATTTTTTAGTTTATTTTGTCGTACAGTTTTATTATAGCTTTCCTGGCTGACGGTTGTGTCTTCCTTTTGTCAGCTTATCGTAGTTGATATTTTGATCTTTGGTTTTTGCAGTAATATCTTACTTGAGTACATTTATATCAAAATGCAATGCTCACAACTTAAATTTATTGTAAAAATAATATTAAAACCAAAAATTCTAGATAACAATTTTTTCAGTGCATTCAACACATTTTACATTTTTATAAAAAAAAAAAACAATTAAAATGTATTGTGTCACTGTGCATATGGTATATATGTGTTTTTGTTATGGACACTAATTTTCTTGTAAGTCTGTATTATAGTTAGTATATTTATAGTTATTTAATGATTTCCGACTACGCCCAATTCTAATGAAGCAAAGATATGGGTAAAGAAAATAGTTGCCAATTCAACAAATTACAATACTTGAACCTAGAGAATGATGCATAAATTACTTCATATTTTTGATGAAAACTTTATACCTATTTATCAATTTTTTTGCTTAAATTATTGATTAGTCAGACGCTCACTACTTTTAACTGCAGAGAAAATTCATAAATATGTTTGCGTCAAAAAATTTTAACACCTCTTAGTATTTCTTTTTCCTAGTCAGTCACAGCCTGTACAAGTGTTATAGTTAGTGTCAGAGAACTCTAACAGTATCTTTTTGCATAAAACTTTTTTAAATATTTCTTAAGGGCATTCTTAAAAACTTAATTATTACCATTAGCAAGATAAATGTACAATGCACATTAAAATGTAAAAATATCAATAATAAGTTCTAAAAAACATCTCGTTTGTTGAGTTACAAGAAAGCAAAAAAAGGTTTTTTGGTTTTCCTGTAAAGTTGCACATTTGTGGATAAAGTTATCCGACTCTAACCCATCGATATGTAATATATTAATAAAACATTGAAAAAAAGGGAAATGAATTATACAGTCTCTTATTTTACTGTAAACTGCTACAATTATATTTATATTATGTGGTCTTTTGTATATCTGTGAGAAACTGTTTGTGTAATTTTATAAAATTATTTTTTTAAATACACAAACTTATGGTATTGAAAGAGCTCGCAATTCGCATGCAGTCGATAAGTTAATTGTCTTAAAGTTTCATTAACCAGTTAGTAAATTTTATTTTAGATGCCAGTTGAAGAGTGGCCGATATGTGACTGTCTAATCTCATTCCATTCAAAAGGATTTCCGTTAGATAAAGCTATTCAATATGAGAAGTTAAGAAACCCCTATGTGATAAATAATCTCCATATGCAATATGATATTCAGGTAATTATAAACTCAATCAATATTGTGTGAAATTGCTATATTTAATATATATAAATTCTCATTTAGTTTCCAGTTGAAAATGTTTTAAACAAAGCAAAACTTCTTTTATCAATTAAGACTTTTAGTTGAGACCAGAAAAGGGTCTTAAACATATTTGAAAGAATATTTTTCTTCTGTGTATGTAGGCCAATCAGAAATAGTAACATTTTAATAAATATCTGGCATAACCAATATGGCTGAACGAGAACCAGTGAAGTAAGTTGTGTTTAGCAATCCAATAACATATAGGAGAGGAAGTAATACAAGAACTCGGTGATTGAATGGAGTTGTCAGTGATTTTTGTTTTCTCGAAGTTTACAGAACTTACAGAAATTACAGAACATCATTAAATATATATACCTTGGACATGAGCAGGTGGATACAGTTGGTATAAAATACCAAAATCCACTCCAAACTTTCACGCTCATGATTATAATGCATAATATTTATTCATTTCATATTTTGAAATTTTGGGACTTTTCCAACTATTTTTACTTGACTGTCAATAACATTTGATTGATGTGATTTTATTAACAGTTAACAAGTCAGCTTAAATTGTTTCTGTAATACATTACTGTTTGTTAATAGCAGATCAACTTATGAATGAATTTTCTCATTTTAGGATCGCCGGAAGGTATATTCTATATTAGAAAGTGAAGGAATTGAAATACCAAGATACGCCGTATTGGATCGTGATTCACCAGATCCTAAACGTAAGGAATATATACTTTAAGCTGTCTAATATTAATCAACTTCTATGTGGATTACACCTGATGACAGATGTTTGATGATTAATTTTCATCTATCTATTGTTACTGCTTCATTTTCCAAATTATCTCGATTTTATCTTTTTTTCCGTAATGCTTATTTGCTGTCACGGCAATATTGCTGTACAAAAAATAATAGCAATGGCTAACTTGATTATAAAACATCAATTGATATTTTAAAAAATCTGATGGTAATGATAAGAAGATAATTCGTCTTTGTATTATATTTTCTGTCCAAAAAATATATTCACAGCTTCACAATTCTTCGTGATCATTTATTTGTATGTTTCACAGCTTCTACCTAAATTACTATTGACTCTTTTTTACATTTCAGATCATGAATTGGTTGAATCAGAAGACCATGTAGAAGTGAATGGGATAATATTCAACAAACCATTCGTAGAGAAACCTGTATCCGCTGAGGATCATAATATATATATTTACTATCCCACATCTGCTGGCGGTGGAAGCCAGAGACTTTTTAGAAAAGTAAGCATAAATATTTACACCACAAGCAAGTTACACCACAAACGATTTTATTTTATATGAAAAATAATAAATAATACAATACTTCAATATTAGGGTGAATAAGCAAATAGAATGCCTGAAAACTTAATCTCAATTCCATCACAGTAGTTAAAAAATCTATATTTATTAAATTAGATTAAGTTAATACTACTTTCGATTTCAAAGATGTAATTAATAAAAACAGCATTTTAAAACCCAAGTATAATGTGATTCACAGGGTATTTTAATTGCACAGTTTTCAAAATAATGGATTAAAAAAAATGTTAAGAATAAAAATTATTTCTCGACACATATTTCTATAATGCAGTACAGTGTATTGCTGCAGTATAATATACCAAGATTAACATTTCAACTGCTAAGTAAAAAGTTTAATATTATAAGCATGCTCAAATTTCAAAATCAGAATTTTGGTTTTGAGGGGAGTCAAAACTGCATATATGGTTGCCGTTCTTCAGATTATGGGTTAACTGTTGCTCCCACTATAAAGCGGTGTTTTCTGAAGTTTTTGTCATACCCACATAACACTGTAATTATGTAAAGCATACTACCTGGAGGCTGACGATGTCCAGAAGAATATGCTAAACCTGAATGTTACCAACTAGAGTAGAAGAGCTTTGAACAGAAATGCTTGGTAAATGATTGTGCAGCCAGCCATTAAACTGAATAGAATGTTTTGTCACAACAAATAAAATAAAGACCTTCAGTATTAAATAGTTTTATCTGTGATGAATTGCAAAGTACAAAGTGACATATCTTCTAACATTATCTTGATTTTGTTACCATAATTATGCAAAAACGTGTGTCCCCTAAAATAAGTAGGTGCCATTAAACATTTTTAGAAGGTGATTAATTCATGTTTGTTTTCAATTCTCAATAGATTGGCAGTAGGAGTAGTATATACTCCCCAGAATCGAGAGTTCGGAAGACGGGCTCATTCATATATGAAGATTTTATGCCCACCGATGGTCAGTATGAAAGTACAGTTCTTGTATAATTTTATTTTTTACGTATGTTTTATTTTTACGCATTTAACAGTTTGGCTTAAAGTTTATTATTTCATACAAATCATTAATTCATTTTATTAATTAAAGGTTGTACAGTCCAATCAATCGTCACTACTGAGGTACTTAATATGTATGGATTTGTTGAATTATTAAAAAGATTTTTTTTCACAACATATATAGTTTTGTAGTTAAATCACCAGTTTCATTTCACCATGACTTATATGGAGCTTCACGGTAGAAAGACATACTTTGATAGATTATTTTTATAAGGGTTAGTCATTAATGTAACCAGATCATGCTCATGTGTTGTGTATACATAGATACATAAGTAAATTATTGTGAACTATGGGAACCCCTTATTTAAAATTATTCACAAATATGCGTGATTTGTATGATAGGGAAAGCAATACAGCTTATTTTTGATTTACCGAAGTTGGTTTAGCAATAGTAAAAATAAACCCTAGATCATCATCAATAATTGATGATCCAAAATATTAATAATAATATTAGAAAATTTTATTTTCTATCTCTTACATAATATGATAACTATTAAACAAATGTAATTATGCTGACATGGAATAAATCATCCCTTAACACGTTCGCTGCTAAAGACGCCCCTGGGGCGTCAATACACCATACTAATACACACATGTCGCAGCGAATGTGTTAAAGTATTATAATAGTAATGAGTCACTTTGTACTTCTCAGTGCCACATTTAATTATTCGAAGAGCAAAAACTAGGATGATGGTTAATATTTTGCTTATATTTTTGAGATATATTTGCCAAAGAAATGTATCATACTTCGTAACTCATTCAAATGATTTAGTTCTCAATATGCCCTGCTAGTAAATATTTTTTAGATCCACTGTAGACATGTTGGAGAGTGAACTTTTATTTCATACTGCTATAATAACAGTTATATTTCAAAACCGTACTCTTGTAGCAAAGAATACCATACTTTCATGCATTGAACAAAAACAAAATTATCAGAAATAATCACATTAAAAATGAAAATAAATGCTTTAAATAATTTATGCATAATATAACTCACAAATTACCATGACATTTTCCATAAATGATTGAATTCATTAACATGTTTGCTATTGGATAATAAATAGTTAATGGATAAAGCTTGTTCAAAAGATAATTTTTGATTAACTAATCTATTTTGACAAAATAACCAGAAACAACGCGTAATTAATAATAATCACAAATATTATTTCAATTGTTAAAAAATTGATGTTGAATGGCTTCTTCTTGGCATTTTTTTTAACTGAAGTTTATTGGTTTGGTTTTAACATTTTAAGTAATTCAAATATCTGATTTAACAATTTTTCAAGGGACTAAATATCTGTATATAATTTATTGAATGATAAAATAAGGTTTTATGCAACATATAGAACTTTCTTCCAGAGATGATTCATATATTTATATTTTGTCACTTGTTGCATTGTTCCGGCTGAAATATTTATTAAATCATACTGTTAATATTAAGTTGTGTAACTTTATTAGTATTTAATTAAAATATTTTAATTTACATTATATCAATGTTTACAACGCTTTAAATAATTATTAAAATAGGCATTTAAATGTTTAAAAAAAAAAAAGTGTTACAATTCATAATGCTGAAATTAATATTTGAAACTTTTTCACTATTGAGGCCCAGTTTATAAATGTATACACTTTACCACCATACGTCATGGGTTCAAATCCTATGGTTGCATATATATGTTATAGATATTAGACCGGCGGCTTCCAACCAAATTTGAAAAAAATTATAATTTTCAAAAAAACCTATTGTTATAAGCAGCGAAAATAAAAAAAATTCGTGAGGCGTGATAGCATAAAGTTTGGAAAGTGCTCTATTAGACTGAATGTCTAACGGGTTGAAGGATTGTGCATATCCATATGGTTTACATTCAAAGCAGAGATAATTATATTCTGATGAAGTAACAAGAGAAAAATCCTTACATTTATATACGGAGGACGTTACCAAGATTTGAATTCATATATTTAATAACAACAATTCAAAGTACGATTATAATTGTTAGAATTAAATATAATTTAATTGTCTTCATTTTTTCACTTTACAGGGTATAAATTTTTAAGTTTATCAATCACAGTTGTTATATTAAGAATGTTGTTGTAGGGACCGATGTTAAGGTGTATACTGTAGGACCAGATTATGCTCATGCTGAAGCCAGGAAAAGTCCAGCACTTGATGGCAAAGTGGAAAGAGATTCAGAAGGAAAAGAAATTCGATATCCAGTCATTTTGTCCAATCAGGAGAAACTTATCTCTCGTAAAGTCTGTCTGGCATTCAAACAAACCGTTTGTGGATTTGATTTATTAAGGTGATTTTTTGTATAATTTTTAACACTATTCTGTTTATTCATTAAACGAAATTAATATTTACCATACTTTTATATTAACTTGATTGCCACTTAGTTGATAGACGTCTGATTTGAAATACGCTTATAATAAAATTCAATTACTAGTATATTCCTCTGATGGCTGACTGCTTCACTTCTGGAGTGGAAATGTTAGAAAAAAATGTAATAATGTGTATTAACCATTTGAGTAGATGTACGTCCTATCCATACTAATGTGTGAGCATAAATAATTGACTCACTAATGAAAGGGCTAAGAAAGTTTTATTTTTGTCACATATTTTATAGCTAACATACTTGTTTCTCTAGACAATAAAAAAATATTTCAATAATATTTTACACAATAAAATGTAACAAAAGCCTCATTGTTGATGTGTGTTGTAGTGTTACAAGAATATATTAATTTCCACCTCACATTTTTTTTACCTTAACAGATTAACGGCTGAAATTGGCAAAAAAATGTGCAAAAAATTGAAATAATATTTTATCATCTCTCGTCCAACATTCACTATTAAACTAAATTGTAACTCAATTATTTCTAATGGAAAAGAAACATATGACGTAGATTCACATATGAGTCCACAGCCACAAACCAATGTTCTAGAAAGACTCATGTATGAGTCCACGGTTGTTAAACTGATAATATCCAATATTATAATATATCGTCTTAATAAGGTTGGCATTGTGCCGTAAATATTATCAGAATAATCAATGTCATAAACTATATTTTTAATATCATATTTTATATTTTTAGAGCAAATGGAAAATCTTTTGTCTGTGATGTAAACGGATTCAGTTTTGTAAAGAATTCAAATAAGTATTATGATGATTGTGCCAAAATACTCGGCAATATGATCTTGAGAGAGCTGGCCCCCACTCTTCACATTCCATGGTCCGTGCCCTTTCAGCTAGATGACCCACCTATTGTGCCGACAACCTTTGGAAAAATGATGGAATTGCGGTGTGTTGTTGCCATTATCCGCCATGGTGACAGAACTCCAAAGCAGAAAATGAAGGTGGAAGTTAGGCATCCTAAGTATGTTGACAAGATTTATTTCATATTGCTATAGACCTCTGGTTTATGTATATTTTATGTCATCATTATCAATCCATTTTTGTAAGAAAGTACTCCTCATATCTGTCCTTCTCTGACCCTTGTTTTTTACTGATATATATTTCCGCCGAACTTAATCAGTCTGTCTCGCAATGATGACATTTATCAGATTATCAACTCTTTGCTTCATGTAAATTTTTTTGTACGTCTTCGACATTCTGTCTATTACACATATACTTTTGACATATTGTGAAGTCACTTTTATTCTTCCAATGCACTTCTGTATCAGTTTAAGTCTGTATTCAATTTCGTCATAAAAAAAAATTTGATCAAGTCATACTAGGTTTTTTGTTGTTTCTGAAAGGGCTATCTTGCATTTTACTATTTATATCATTGGTTTGACTTTTAGGTTCTTTGAAATATTCGAGAAATATGATGGCTATAGACATGGCCACGTTAAGTTAAAAAGGCCAAAACAGCTTCAAGAGATTTTGGACATAGCTCGGGGACTGTTAGCAGAAATACACACGCGACATGCTGATCCTGAAATTGAAGAGAAGCAGGGAAAGCTTGAGCAATTGAAGGGTGTATTGGAAATGTAAGTATAATATAAGCCAAGCACATAAGTTGGTTATTTATTTTTACTATTAGTTGACCACTGAGTAGGAATTGCAATCTCGGGATTCGGGGTCCCGGGATCCCAATCGCTTTTGGTCTCAAAAATCCCGGGATTTTAAATGTAGAATCCTGGGATTTTCGGGGTTTTAAAAAATTTAACTATTAGTACATTATTTTGTAAAAGAAATTGCTCATAGTTGGTATCTACTGAACGTGAATACGTTAGACGATGCAATTTTGCAAGTTTAAAGCTTGTTTATGTCGCCGCTGGCCGATCTCGGTTTATGTCTAGTCTTGTTCGTGAGCTGATGCAAGTCAGTATATAAAACTACGTGTATCACTTCGAATCGAAAGCATTTTCGCGTATTGTTATTGAAAGTATTAATTCTTGATTTGTAATTAGTTAAATTAATATAATAAAATATCACTTAAAAAGATACCCTGACATATATTATATGTCTGAAAAGGAAACATCATTTATTTTACCTAAAAAAGACAAAGACTCAACATAAGTGTGGTCGGACTATTTAAAATCCCCGGATAATAAAACAGCGAAATGTAAGAAATTTGGATTTATCCTAAAACAATGGGTGGTTCTACAAAAGGCCTTCATACATTTATTGTCTAGGCATAATTTGATAGTGAATTCGGCCGGCTAAAATATACCTGGTATTTTAATGGTGGAATCCGAGGATATAACTTAGAATTAGTGTATCAATATTTGCTGTCAATTCCACCAGCAAGCATCGAACCTGAGAGGGCGTTTTCTACTGATGCATATTTGGGAAATAAAATAGGAAGTAGGCTAAATGACCATACTTTTGATGCACTAACTACTATTCCCCAGACATATTTTCAAAAAGAAAAAGAGAATAAATAATACATGTTCAAATAATATGAATATAATTTTGTGCTATTTTTATTATAAGCTTTTATTTATTTAAAATTATGATATCTCATACAAATGATAACAAACAAAATTCAAAAAAAATCTTGTACTAAGATAATAATCATCCTAATTTATTTTATTTTTATCACTTATAAAACATTCTATTTTTTAAATTTTTAGTGAATTTAAGTTGTGCTTTGTTTGAGTTTTTAACAGCTTCAGCAAATTTATGTTAACCTTCCCTCTACCATGATGTCGACCGGGTCACTATTTCGTCATCGACATATATGTAGGTAGTAAGTTATAGGTATTCACGTGTGCACTGAGTTTTTTCTGCATTAATTTGCCCAAATTCCCGCTCTATTTGTCCTGCTGGCGAGTCAGTGTACAGTGTGTTCGGCAATTCACGTGCGACTTATAATTATTACTTTTGGTAAAAACTATTTTGTGCTAGATTTCCTATTGTTTTTTAAAAAACTCTTTCAATATTAACACATTACCATCCACGTACGCCACGTTGGCGTCCTGCGTCAGCCAACCATTACCATCCGCTGACGCCAATGTGGCGTTCTCGGCTTTACGCAACTTTGCTTACAAAAAAACCCCATTATCTAATATTTACCCTTCGAAATTTTACGACTAGATAGTAGTATATACATACGAAATATCAATTCATGATAGAAAATAAAAAAA
>JAGVSQ010001335.1:0-30046 GCA_022683975.1 Rhyacophila evoluta | reverse complement strand
GAAAGCAGGGGGTCTATACAAAACAGAAAAGATCGGCAAGGGGTCTACGGGACAACAAAGTTGGGGAACCTCTGGTTTAGACGGTTGTTGTTAGTCGTCAATTTTTTAATTGTCGAAATTTGTGGACTTTAGTATATATCGCTATTCGGACCAGGGTTTTACCTTTCACTATTTTCAAATGTATCTATATAACGAATTTTTAGTAATTCTAGTTTACTAAAAAAATATGATATTTTCATGATGGATTCGTCGATATACGAGCATTGTTGTCATACTCGTATACGAACGCAAGTCCAAGTCGGTGTGGCCTGATGATTCCGAAAGATGTTACCGGGATTGCAAATAACGATCCGTATGTAACATAAAGAATAATAAATAACTTTCGATTTAATTTAGGTAGGGAAACATTATTTCATTTTTTAAGTCAGATAATTCTGATTTCTTCTATATTATATTTGTTATAACCCATCAAGCAATTTTCTTAGTGTCCTTAATTATGATCCTAATTCCAGTGAAGCATGTATCACAAATACACAAATCAAAGCACATATGTTTTTTGATAAATATTTAAACCTAACACGTGTGAGTTTGTGGCAAAAATTCACACGTCCATTCTCCGAAATGTACAACGCAATCCTCGTAATTTATCTTATTATTGAGACATGCTATGATTTAGAATTAATTTGGAACTGTTTGTATCTAATAAAATTGCAAAAAACGTATTTTATTATAAACATACTTTTAAAAGTACAGGGTGTTTATCATTTCGTTGTTCGACACTCAATTCCGCCTTAATGACAATTTTAAAAAAATGTATGTTTTGATGGCACTCGATTTTAAATATGTAAACTCACGTATGTCCATTCATGGAGTGCTGGATATTTGTTTAAATAACGTCTATATAGGCAATTTAATACTTTTTAAGATCAGTTTTTTTAAGAATTACGGTAAATATAATATGTTTGACTGGGTCTGTGTTCGCGTACCAAACACAATCTGTCGAATTTTTAAAAGTCCGAAAATGCAGGACTAGATGCCCATTGGATTGATCAATTGTATGACAGATAATTCTCGTGAAAGATAATCTGTCAAGACGTCGTCACATTGCGGAGATCCATATACTGCGGATTTGGCATACCAAGTACTTTATTTGATTGCTATTAAAATGAATGATCACACTGTAGATGTAATTCAAGGAGCACATGTGACCAATGTTTGCCTATCAGTCCAAGTTGGAATTCTTTAATGTATTGTCGAAAACGTTAATTATGTCGCTCATGTTTGTAAAAAATGTTTCATAATTCGTCTTCCAAGTGAATGAGATGACTACTGCGAAAATTTCTCATGGAATTATTATTGCCAAAATAATACGTCATATTATTCTTGGCAATAAATTATTATTAATTATTATTATGGGGAATCGGACCCGCATTCCCCAGATCGCTAGGCGCGCACGGTACCAACATCGCTATTGGGGAGAGTTATATGCGTATATCTAAAAAAGATGCCGAAAGGGGAAATAGAAAACGAAAATAACGAACCACGTGAATGTTTATAAATTGCAAATCGTATTGCCTTCAAATTTCCATTAACATATTATTTATCTACAATACTACTTTACAACCTGGGTTTGCATGAATATGAATAAATGCTCATTATGTATAAACACATATTCTTTGCTTAAACATAAAAGGTGAAAGTCAGTGTCTTGATTAAGTACATTCATAAAATTTTAAAACTTATTAATAATTTCTTGCTTAAATTTTAGTTGGAAAAATTATGAATTTGTTTTTTTGGACTGTTTATCATTAATAAAATATTACACGAGTTGTATTTTTTAATTGATATGGAATAAATTTATTGTGAAGTCGTGATATTACTACGACGGTTCATTAGGCGAACACATCGTAAAAATGGATATTAAATAAATAATAACTAATATTCAAAGACATGATGAAGCGAACGCATTCTAATTTAAATGACTGACGCGAAAAAAGTTTGCAAAAACTCAAGTGATTTGAAGCATGGTAGGAAAAAATAAGACGAAATAAAAAATACACTTCAGACTCCATAACGTTGATGGCGGTTTTGAGAATCGCTCCATAAAAAATGCGGCGATCTGTCGTTTTAATTTTACACTAATAATAATGTTATATTAGTAGACTGTCTGTGGCATTCGACAAGACATTTCTTTTTCTTCATTGCTTCATAACAAAATTTATGGCAATCATTATGGTTCCTTTCACTCTGCTTTAAAGCATTAATTAGCTGTATATAAAAAATATGATACATACTTGAATATAATATTTGACACAATGGAATGAGTGCTGGCCATTTCTCTTTCTGTTGACATCACTCATTAGTAATTAATTACAGGACTGAAAGACAACTGGTAAAAATATACCATGTTTGTTGCATAAGCGGAGCATATCGCTAAATCAATGCTGCTGTGAGACAATTAGCAAAAAACGAGTTTTGAGTTATCGTCATTTTAGGCCAAATAATGTAACGAATCTTATGCAATTGTAATTAATTCAATTGATTTAAATTCAGATTATATGAATATCTAACTTAGAGTCACGTATAGAAAAATATATTATACATACAAAGGAATCTATCTCACTCAAATTTCCCATAAGGTGTACTATATATTTCTCCTAAAAAAATATAATTACTGTCCGTAAATTGTATTGTATATTATATTATACTGTACACTTGAGTGCGTGGACAAAGTTTTGGGTAATCTATATTTACTCCTGGGACATTCCTGTCGGATAAAGTAGGTCGCTTCTCGATATCCAGGATACGCGTAATTAATAGTAACACTCTAGATAGGTAAAAAGAAGGCGGCTGGACAGAAGGCACATTTAGGTAGCATAATTATTATAGCGCCTGTTCAATGCATGCACTCTGTCAGTGCTTGTTTACGGCTGTGAAAGGTGGCACTCAACAAAGGCCCAAAACGCAAGATAAGAGAACGTACCATGCAGCCACTTATTACTGACGACGCTGGACCTGGCTCGGCCACATACTGCGGATGCCTCAAGAGAGTCTGAATCTGACCTGCCTATTGTTTAAGCCTACCGGTTGTCGACGTTCCGGAAGGCCGCTAAATACTATCTATAGAATTTATTCGGCGGAGTTACGGAATGCAGGTATGACCTGGGAGGACGCGAGAATACTGGCGGGCGACAGGGATTCCCGGAGGCGGCACGTGGTGTCCATATGCTCTAGTTAGGGAGCGAACATTAAAAATAATAATTATTATATTAAAACATATTTAAATTATGCAAAACAAACCAGCCATTATCTGTAAACGAATATTTTCAGATTGTCCTACTGTTGCATTGATGGAGCAATATGTATTTATTTCCATATTTGTGTTAGTCCACTATAGAAATGGATAACACATGCGTATCTGTAATATAAAGACTTCTCTTAGTATATTTATTTTCATAAAAATTGGTGGCAAATATTACAACGTTTACAAATTTGCTTTTTTAACCACGTCTGTTTAGATCGAGGAGCGTATAGATCTTCACAATGTGCAAACTTATTACCCGATAGTTTACTAACTAGTCAATTGCTGAACACATTGTGTCAATTTCTGCATTTGTTTAGTTAGACAGCTGCGGGATTTGAGCCTGCAATCCTCCGGTACAGAAGTGTTAACGGTCTCGGCTTCTGATGCTATTATATTTCTTAAATTTTCCATATTATTTGATGTAAAAATAACCTAATTTACCCTTTAAATTATAGTGCTTGTTAGTAATTTTTTTTATTTTCTCAGACGTTTTGGATCCTTTATATTACAAGATTGTTTTAATTGTATTTAATGAGTTATCGTGATTGAGTATGTTCGAACAAATTTATCGTTTATTGAGTAATGTAGCGAGGGCCATCGAGAGAAGAGTGGACCTCTTTGTAATTAGTGGCGTTCACACATCGCCCTCTCTGGGAACCGATCTTGGACCTACCGCATCTGTGACCCATTACCTATCCTCTGAGATTATACTCCGTTCACGAGTTGAAATAGTATGTATACACAAACTTATACGGTAGGCTAAATTTCTTAAGAGGTTAATAATTGTTCATTGTTTTGACGTATGTATAATAACCAAGAATAAGTATGCAAATTAAGATCCATCCTCAAGAGATAAACGAAACTACGTTTGCTGAGTAGTATTCATTGAAATTTATGACAAGAAGAAAAAATCAATGTCGTGGATATTACATTTTTTAAAGTAAATCCTAATCATTGGCCCGGTCGCTAAGACACTGATTTGATGAGGAAAATAAAATTGAATATGACCACAAAACAGGTCGGGTAGTCATTTGAGAGAGAAAAAGAAGAATACCATACTATGTTCGCTCCCAACGTGGAACATATAGATCTACATAGTATGCAGATATCCACTCCGAAACAGGAGCATATGGATCTCCGCAATGTGAAGACGTCTTGACAGATTATTTTTCACGAGAATTGTTTGTCAGAAAACTACTCAACCCAATGGGCATCCAGTGCTGCATTTTCGATTTTTTTTTAATCTGGCAGATGGGGGCTCGAACCCGCATTCCCCGGATTGTTAGGCGCGCATGCTGCCAACTACGATACCGGGGAGACTAAATTACAGAGAAGAACCACAAAATGTACAAAGCCCTAGTTCAAATCATCGGACCCTAATCAAAATATGTGCCACCGTATTTGCATATTATAATATACACGTACCAATTCAAAAGAATGTCGTATTATCATGGTTTGATTCCATATTTATTTACAAGGATCGGATACCAATTTCTTATTATTTCTTATATCAAAGTATTAAATCGAACTAATTAATCTACCTGAAGATATTCATAAATATAAATCCTCGTATAGTGGAGATTCATATGCTTTAAATCCGAAGCCGATACTGGTTAAAAAAAAAATCACTATCACACACACTCCAATCGCGTCATTGTGAAATTACTTATTACGCTTTACGTTCCTTACGCCACAAAAAACGATACGCGTAAGAATGATGTATACATTGTATAGTATGCTCGCATCGTATTATCCGAATATTTAAATATATTTTACGTACACTTCAATACCGAACATACTACAAAAAATATTAACGCGAGATTTTCCATACACATTGCCATGGGATATCCAAGTAGTAAGTAGTACATATCTCTCTTTTTTGGTACCCACTTGCATACTGTTGACTAGTATATTATCGACTCTCACAGCATCCAGAATGCTTCCAAGTACCAGGCGTCTATCCAGTATCACGCTGTGGGAACTGACGTCGACTTAGTTATTTACAATAATGAAAGATAAACAGACTATGATGTATTAGGAATCTGGATACGCTACACGTAAACACTGATATTTTTTTTTTAATTTATCATATTAATTTATTATATTACACATTCCTTGCGTATTTTTTCACGTATGATGTAACTATAGTGTTGACGATTAATTTTTGATAATTAATTTTAGTAATAAATCGTGAGATGTTTGGACAACTTGTTTTTGAAGAATTTTTCAACACAGAATTCAAATATCGATAGGTAAAACAGCATGTTGTCATTAATCTTTTGCGTTGGCTAGTCATTAATTAACGGTTCGTTGATGCGTATTTAATACTATCGTTAATTCAATCCTGCATCTTTGAATTGTAAACATGTAAACACAACTGTGGTATTTGATTCTGTGAACTCAGCTAGCGGACGGCGCGTGCTTATCTCTAGGCTACTGAAAGAAATGAAATATTATATAGTTAATATTTTTTTCCTACTTGCTTATGTGGCGAATTACAAGACTCTGGGAGTGTCCCCATATGGCGGTTGAAAGGGAAGAGCTTCTCAAGTCGCTTCGACCAGTTGTCGGATCGGCCGGCGATTGCGATTTGGTTTATACGAAAGAATTTTTTTCAACTTTTAAAAAAATATGAAATCTTACGACGAGCGAGAAGGTTTTTTCTCAACAAGGCTAGATATTAACAGAAAATAAATAGGATTCACGTAACGCTAATCAAGGTCTTAGGAAGTTGTTTCTGGGACACTTCTGGCACTATGAAGAGCGCCTTATGTCCATTATGCCACGGTACACACCTGCATAACGGGTATGGTATGAGTTAATACTTGTTATTTAAAAACGTTTTATCAATAAATTACCGACACTATTATTTCGAAATTTAAATGTTAAGCCGAAGCTACGATAGTTGCCACGGCGGCAGAGCGACAGCAGCGGAGCGTCAGCATCAGAGATACAAAATAGCCAGTATAATAAGTGAGTGAGCAAGTGAACATGTTCGGCAGCGTGACAACATGTCGTCACAAAAACTTGCTCAGATATATACCTATTTAGCTATTTTGCATCTCTGTTGCCGACGTTCTGCTGCTGTGGCTCTGCCGCCGTGGCATTTATCGTAGCCTCGGCATAATACAAGTTTTAGATAAGTTAAAACAATACAATACTACCGATTCCCGTTCAACGCTATCTGTCAACATAAGTTTTGATAATGCGGATATGTCTATAGTGGTCATCTTCACACTGTTGGTATCCACACGCTCCACCGTCAGAGCGGACATTGTGTATAAAAACGATACGTACGTACGAATAAATATATAACAAAAATGGCAAGCGAGAATTTAAAGAAACAAAAAAAGGACATCAAAACACAAACGAATGATGCATACGGGTATATTCACGGTGTGTTCCCTGTAATGTTTACGCGTTATAGCCACGTGCGAAACCACGTGCTAGCTTGCCGATCGCAGTTAAGTGAACCCGGGGAGCGTGTCTTCCCACGGGTACGATCGAATCGTTGTTAGGGGAGTACTGCATTCACTCCCGTACTCTGTATGACGAATGACATATCGACGCACTTAGCGACTAGGATATAGATCCAATTCAATGGGCTAGTGTTTTTCAACCTTTTTCTCCTCTCTAAACTAGATATAAATAATAATTCGCGGCCCCCGAAAAATAAATTCTCATAATTCTTCGCAAAATTATAATTTATTTGTTTTTTAGCTCGCGCTATGTATCTTCCATTTTTCATTTCTCGTTTTTTTTTTTTTAGGTTTTACGTGTAACAATATTACGTTATTTGATCCCCAAAATGAGCGTAACTCAATTACTCAAGTTTTAAAAAATCTGAAAAATTTTGCGGCCCACAGTTTGACAAACTCTAGTATTATACAATGTCTGAAGCATTGAACAAATAATGTAATTAAAATTGATTTTTTTGAAGTGCACTCTGTTGAAATGACTATTTATATGAGTACAAAATATCTGGTGTAATATACTATTTTTAAATTCATTTGTTTTGCTATTTATAAATTAGTTGTTTTACTCTTGATTTCCACTGCACGTCTCCGCACCAGCTGTATGGTCGAACAACATGGCGTGAAGAACGTGAGAGATATTTAAAAGTCCCGTAAGTGACTGATCAGCAACTTCTCAAGACCTCAGTTGTCGTTCGCCTGGTCCAACGAATGGTCGAATCGAGTCGAGAAGCATTTCATATAATATCGGATATACATAGTATGAATATATTTAATTACAACTAACTGATGTTGTATGTGTGGAAAAAAACATAACACGTAATTTTGCTTTATAACAAGAAGGAATATTTTGGTAACCATACTGACAAATGCTAAATGATTCATTATTATATATTCACAAGTCGACCATCTGATCGAAAAATTATTAGTAGAATGAATGGTAAAATAATCTACTAATCAATTATCATTGTCGAATAATAAAATATTTCTTTTATTTATATACCATGTTCGTTCCCAAATTGACGCGGATGGATCTACACAGTGTAAAAAAAGTCTTCACACAGATTAATTTTCACGAGAATTGTTTGTGAGACAATTGCTCAACCCAATGAGTATCCAGTCCTGCATTTTTAGATTTTGAAAATCCGACAGATGAAGAATTGAACCCGCATTCCCCTGATTGCTAGGCTCACACGCTACCAACTACACTACCGGGGAGAAAAACATGTAACACTAATAAAATAATGTATTCATGAATATTATATTTAAAATAAATAAGTAAAAATGTTACAAATTCAATACATACTTGGTTGTTTCAGTAGCCAGTAGCCTGCCACCCAGTCTTTTTGAGTTTAATGAATCCAAACATACGGTGGGCACCCTAATGGTATAAAAGTCACACGGACTATAATGTAATTAACTTTTTTCTGTGTCATGTGCGCTAGTTGATGATGATGGGAAAAAGTTTGGTTGAAAATAAACTTCCTTTAAAGTTGTAATACCTATGTACATATCAAATCGTCTTCAGTATAAAAAAAATATATAGTTATAAATTAAATATACAGGTAGTCGACGACTTGCGACCACAATTTGTTTAGTCGGCTTATGCAATAATTTCAGTATATATATGTAAATTAGAGTGTGAAGATATCCTCTCCAAAGAGGAGTATACGGATTTCCGCAATGTCAAGAAGTCTTGACAGATTATTTTTCACTATGATTGTCAGACAATTGGTTAACTTAATGGACACCCAGTTCGATGTATGAGGAATCGAACCCGCATTCCCCCGATTGCTAGGCGCGCACGCTACTAAGTACGCTACCGGGGAGAATAGCATTAATAAAAAATATGAAAATAAAAACTACAAGTGTTTATTTTACATATAAACTTTTTATTTTGGTAAGTAAATCAATTAAAAACGGATGTTTTCTTCGTCGAACTTAATTTTACGTTCTTTAACTTACACGTTGACAATTTTTGATCTGATGTGTCGTTTTTGAGTTATTTTGTAAAAACTAGAAAACACCCCATTTCAGGCTACTTTTATCTACCTAGCTGGCTAAGCTCACCTCGGCGGAGGAGGAAAACTTAGGATGATCACGTTGGGCCATGTGTGAAGCGATTAAAATAATAAAACTTTACCCGCAATATTAATATCCGTTTTTGTGCTTTTTTTTGTTACCTAGCAACTAACCGTCCGTCCTACACGTGAACTAAACAATTTATATATTTGATGACAAGCACTTCCGTAATTTATTAAGTCTATTGATTTTTTATTTTTACTAGCCGAATTTCATAAAATATAATTATAATATAAATTAAATGCAAAACTAAATTCTTGTTATTTTAAATATATTTATTCGTATCATATGTAATAACTTTGAAACGTTCGCATTGAAGTAAGAGAAAATAATAATCCTTATATAGAAGTTAACGGAGATTGCATTTAACCCTTTTACTCGTATAACATGATTTTATTCTTGTTATTTTAATTATTTATTTTTATGTTTAATGTTGATATTCAATACAGTGATTTTATTTTTATTTTAATAATTATTGACAAAAGAACAAAAAATAATTAAATAATCATATATAACAGATTTATCTACCCACCGCGTCTTTACACCTGTTCTTGACCATGTTTATAACCTAAATCATTTAAATTAAATAATAGTTTAAATGGCCTATGTATTCTTTGGTAAATGTTTAAAAAATACTTTATTTCGGTGAAGTAATAAAGAACTACAGTATTATTGTTTTCTTCTCTGTAACATCAGACCTGATATCAACTGAGGATAAACGAACATAAAGTTACTTTTAAATATATGACAGATCAGCTTGGGTTAAGCTATGTTAGGTTAGGTTAATCATGCCAAAACCAATTAGCTTGTTTTACGTGAGGTTAGTTAATGTTATTCAAACATTTTTATCTACAAGCTTTATGATGTTTTTAAACAACGGATTTTGTCAGCGCATACATATTTTGGTAAGTGGTAAACTATTAAATACATATATATGTATTTTTACCATGTCCGCTCTGAAAGTGATATATATATAGATAGATCTCTACAATTTAAAGACTTGTCTTGACAGATAAATTCTCACGAGGATCGCTTGTCAGACAATTACTCAACCCATTTTTTTTTAAATACACAGACGTGGGGATTGAAACCGCGTTCTCCTGGCATAAAGCGTGCACGCTAATCTCTCGGCTACCGGGGAGACCATTGCTATTTATTTATTTGTACATAATTACTTAGTGTTGAAAGGGTTAAAGACCAGTCTCCAAGCGAACGAAACCCAACACACCATATCATATAAGGCAACATCGAGTCCGCACTGTTTTGTATTTACTATGAATTTTCATCGCTTGCAAAATAGCCTTGCTTTCTTTGATAGCACATTTTTACCGCAGAACTACTAATTAAAATTAACTATTATATTAGGCCACGGGTTGGACAAGCCTGCTTTAGTGTAATAATATGAGTTTCTCAGATTTTATTGATATTAATTAAGTTATCATAATATTATAAATACAAAACTGTTTACCTGCATTACATACAAATATGTAAATATTTTATGTCCAAATTCGATATTATCAAAGAAATTATCTTATCTTAAAATGAAAACCTGAATTATAATATCAACCTTTTCATTAGTGACTTATTTTTTACACGTTTTAAATACTAAAATCTTTCACCGCTATCAATTTGACTGATATCATAAAATCCATCAAATTTGATATACGCCGATTTGTCGAAAATGGTCTTCTATTTTCAAACAACGAACAAAATAAACTGAAAACGTATTCCAAGTTGGTAAGAATGTGTATAACATTACCACATTTAGTCATACTCATTTCGGTATCAAAGTAGTACTTGAGTTCAAATTTGAAGGTAAATGACTGATTTATGTGCCATTTTATGTGTTTCTGTGAACAACAATATAAATTAATCTTTCCTTTCATTACAAAACATAATAATTCGATCGTCAATTCTTTTTTACTCATTATTAATCTTAGTATTTGTAATTAAATAAAAAATAACATTTATTGAAAAATAAAAGAATGGCTCTGAAAATAAGGCGACAAGACGAACAAGTACGTCCATACTACTCAAAAGGTTAAATATAATTCTTAACAAAAAATGATTTTAAATGGTAACTGTAAATTTTCATTTTGTTCTTATTGTACAGAGTATTGAGTAAATTTCATAGTGTTTATCTAATTATTTTTTTAAGTTATCGATGTTTTTTTATTACATTTACAATATCCTATTAAAATGAAATCACGGTTATTTACGATCACGACGCGATCCAAAAAATGGTTGGTTTATTCTAAAAGTGATAGTAAAACCGGTAAATCAAAGGTTATGCCATTTGTATGTTTTAATCTTTACCAAGGCTGCTGCTAAAGTTAACAGGATATAGATTATTTGGCAGTTTTTTTTATTAGAACAAGTTACGGTATTATAGATATTATTGATAAACAAACCGTGTTAATTAAAATGTAAAAAACAATATAGAATGTATATAGAATTAGCTGTGATATGAAAATTAATATCGTAATTTGCAACGTTACTTTAATATAAGCATTATTAAAATCGACTGGAGAAAGGGAAAAGAACGCAGCCTTCAATTTTTGTCAAAGTAGCTTTTTTTCGATAGTAACAATTTATTCAACTTAATAAACATTCTATAAAAATGATAAACTTAAAATGGCGAATTAGTATCTAAATTTAGCTTTTTAAGTTCGAAAACAGGATGGCCTGTCAAATATGCGACCAGGAAAAGCTTTCTTCGCCATATTTATTTTACTAATTTTTCTTTAATATCTTATTCAATTAATAATCAGATTAGAAATATAAAACACCAGTGTTAGTCTTCATGCAATTCCTTTGTTGTGTCTATTTAATATTTTAATTGGCTCAAAATCATTAAAAGGTTTTTGTGCCTCCTGTTAAAGTTGTTCTTTGTGGGTTACGTCTTTTTTCCTCCACCCTCGATATAATTATGTGTGTCTACACTCTGAAGATGTCCGCTTCGAAAGTAGAGTATATGGATCTCCCCAGTTGATAGATTAATTTTCACTACAATTGATTGCCAGAAAATTGTTTGACCCAATGGGCATCCAGTCCTACATGTCGAACTCGGGTTCCCAGGATATGAGGTGAATATATGGGCATTATATAGATTATTTTCATATATTTATCATAGATATATGTGCCTACCCGGCAGCCCAGGGTGTGTTTTGGAACCGGGGATATTGATGGTTTGAATACCATAGCTACAGGACTGTCTAGGCTCGCGCGCTCAGCAATCCGGGGAATGCGGGTTCGATTACCCATCGCATATGATTGGGAGCGAACATGGTATGGATGAAATAAATGATGAATGACTTTTGTAAATAAAAATAATTTTCTCATATTCGGTATAACGAAATATTGTACATGGTCTCAAGAATTTCGCTTTAACGAGGTTTGGTACACATACAGTTTTTCTGTCCTTTTGTTGGGTGCCATGAATCGTTGTCATAGACCAACACCAGCAGAATGTATGCGTCTCACAAATTCAACCACACCGTTGACAGCAGATAAAAAAATAAGATTAGTGATCAGTCAGTGATCAAATGCACTAGCTTGTGACGCTTGATTGAATGAAAGAAAAAAACCTCTCAGATTTAGTCACTTTTTGCGAACGGCTATTTAAATCTAGATCAAAAAGTGTATGCAATTAAGAGTGGCTTACAACATTTAGTTTCTGACCGAGGATTGTTCTGTATTACGTCTCCAACAACTACTGCTGCAAGTGTTGGATGTTTTTTGTTGTCTTTTTTCGATTGTTTTCAAACTATGCGGTCACATCCGCGTGCTTCGGAAACGATTTTTTCTTTTCTTATTCTGATTAAAGCAGTGATCCCAAATCTTCACACAACTGCTCCTTATGCAATTGTGTATTCATGTATATCCAGAAAAGATCCACTGGCTGCCTGATAGTTTTGAGATATTTGAGAAAATATGAAATTGTATGTATATTAAGTACTTCAATGTGCCATTATTTAAGAATGATAATACAATCCAGGGATTGATTTTTATTTGCCTGTACGTTTTTTATATCATGTTCGCTCCCAAAGTGGAGCATATATATTTACACAGTGTGAAGAAATCCACCCCGGAAATTTAGTATATGGATCTCCGCAATGTGAAGATGTTTAGAGAGATTATTTTTCACGAGATTTGTTTTGTCATACAATTGCTCAACATAATGGGCATCCAGTGCTGCATTTTTGGATTGTTTTAAATCCGAGAGATGTGGGAATTGAACCCGCATTCCCTGGATTGCTAGGTGCGCACGCTATCCGCGCTGCTTGTACAAAAAATAGATATTTTCAATCGATTTATCAATGAAATCAAAGACGATCTAAAACGTGTTAGATCTACTCTTAATACATATTTTTCGTTACCCGCTTCTTCAGACGATAAGTAATGAATGGGTCATATATGCGATAGGTCCAAGATCGGTTCCCAGATAGGGCAATGCGTGAACGTCACTAAATACAAAGAGGTCCACTCTTTCGATGGCCCTCACTAGATTTCTCAAAAAACCATAAATTAGTTCGACCATACTCAATCACGACTATAATTCATTTAAAACAATACTTCTTATTCTTCCATATCCGCTCCCTAAGTTAAGCATATGGATACCACATGCCACTAAGAAACCCTGCTGCACACCAGTATTTTTTCGCACTCCATTCCTTAACTCCGCTGAATATATTCTGTAATAATATAATAATGATAGATAATATCTGTAGATATTAATTAGCGCCAAAAACCGGTCGGCTTGCAGAATATGCTGGTCAGGTTAAAAATCTCGCAGGGAATCCGCAATATGTAGTCAAGCCGAATTCAGGATCGTAGCTTTACCTTGTCGGTGGTAACTGGCTGTATGGTCATTTCACCGTATGAAACTATCGAGGAGAAGTGTAAACAAGATTGACAACCGCTGTATCCAACTGTCAGTACCGACTCAACTACTGTAAGGTGTTGGACTATTTGATATCGTGAATGTCTATTTGTTTTTTTGTTTAATCTTCAGTACATTTTTATTGTATTTTTTTTATTGTCTATGAATGTATTTATGCTAAATCATGGTCTATGACTATGTTCGGACTTGTTGGAGGTGTCGACATTCCAAATTTAAATCTTTCAAAACATTTATTATCAACATAAGTGATATGAAACCAATTTGACATGAAGTTCAATTTTTTTGTTACAATAGTTATAAACATATAGCATAAAAAAGCAAAAAAAATATTTCGTATTTTGATTGTGTAATTGTAAAATTTTATTAAAATACTTTGAAATTGATGGACACGTTTAGTAATTAATAAAATAACATATCCTGTCATCATCTGCAGTCGGTTGAAATACCGTATTTGATATTAGTAAAAAGGTCATAACTGAAATAGCTATTGACAAAAATACACGTAATAAATGTGTTCATTATCCACCAGCCACTTTCTTACATCCGGGCTTAACTAGGCGTATCCCGGGGCTCTGATTTCGGGAAGTGACGTATCTTGACAGATTTCTTTCATTAGAAGCCTAACAATATTAGTGTAGATTTCATGAATAAAATTAATGAGGTACACTTCTTATAATATTTTCGTCTCCTTAGCATTGTTGGCACGTTTCGCTCGATTTCCCCTCCATGTATCCACATCATGTATGCGTACGTATACCGTGGCTCAAGGAACGTGAGGCGCTATTTCAAAGATGCAAAGAGTTCCAGGAGGAGCATCCTAACACCATTGTTGGCGCCCACTAGATTGGGCATGTTTCAAACGATTACAATAATTATCAATATGCAAATTGCTATTATCAATGCCGTATGATTATATTTGTTACACAATTTCCAATTGTACCACGAACACAATTCTTGAAGGACCGAAAATTCCATCACACGCAAGCCAATTTTTTGTTTTTGTTTTTTGTTCTTCTGCTTCAATCGATTCGATTGGAAAGCATCTTGCCTTTTGTGACGAAGCTGCAATGAGAAGTCTCGATGCTTTTTTGCTCTCCGACAAAAGGTAGCAGTGGTCATTCCGGCATTTTTTGGGCATTGCAACCGATCGAACTTGTCAACCAGTAGTGGCGAACCTTTTCTTCATCACGCAAATACACAATGATTAAAGTGCAACTTTGACGTGTGGGATATGGTAGCGAGTAACGCAATTGGTATTTTTGAGTCCATATTATATTTGTATTTTTCTTACCGCGATATGTTAAAAAAATGTTGTTTCTATCGTTATTATTTGTACTCTTCCTTAAAATTTTGTTTTACGTTTGTTACACCACGGAAAACTCCCGACAGCTTGTGACAACGAATGCAATATGGTGGGTTGTAATATATCATAATTAACGACTTTTAGCTTATATATATTTTTAGATTGTATTGATGTAACGATGTGTTATATTATAGAAAGAAAAAAGGACCTAACCCTCAGTTTTTTTTAAATCGATTTTTTTGATAATTACAGTGTATACAACTTAATTAACGTTATGACAAAATTAAGTAAGCTGCCAATGCTAAATTAAACTTTTAAGTTTGAAAAAAGGATGGAAAGAAATAACTTCCACTACATCATTTGTTCTTTTCTTACATAGATTATTGACTAAATAATATCAGATTGGGTAAATAAAAGTCTAGTTTAGTCTACGTGCACTTCAAGGTTGTGTCTATTGAATATTGTGACTTTGGCATAAAATCATTAAATATTCGTTTGTTGTGCCTCGTATTAATTTTATTCTGTGTGGGTTAGGTCTCATTCCCTTTCCACTGTCGATATATATCACCAATTGTGTAGTAAAGACGTGATCTATATTAAAAGAAATGCAATGTTTACTCAACTGTATTGGTCGAGTCTATTATGGAATTAGGATTGAAGACGTTCTGTATTGTTGTTCAAAACATACATTTGAGTCGTGATACAAAGCGATAAAATAAGAGAATGTACGCTTGTCCGCTGTTGAAAGATTGACTCAAATCAAGAGACCCGTTCAAACTGTCGAGTCATCTTTGAAATGGAAATTCTTGTGTAAAGCATAGTCTTCCATATTATAATGAACTTAACACATTTAAAAAAATACATATTGTGTTCTATAGTCGTAGATTAATAATTTATTAATGTGTAATTCATAAAACAAAAATACGTATGCTTAAAATATGTCCCAAACTTAATATTATAGATTAGCGTTTCTTAAGCTGTGATCTGCGAAATATTTTTGAGATGAACTCTGCATCTCCCAAACTGTTCGCGTTTATTCAATAGAAATCCGATATGATCAAAGCTTCTTGTATTTGTTGCATTCGTAAATTAGTAAAATTTTAATTATTTTTATTCGACAATCCATTATTTAAGCGATACATTTTTATCAATATTTATTAAAATATACTAAATATCAGATTATTGAATGACAAATTAAGTCTCAAAAACGACGTATAATTGGACTATTAATAAGTTTAAGAACCTCTGATATGGAATTTATATAAATACTGAAATCTCTTATTGATAATCCTGTGCAACATGGCCAACTTGTTCGTGTACATTTTCATATTTCTTCTATATTGTCTGATTTTTATTGGATTGTTGTTTTGAAAGGGGGTTATGCATACCATAAATACACTTTCGAAAAAACAACAAGAACTAAAGAAGAAGTATAAAGCTTTATTAGTATTTAAAAGAATATTTATAATTCTGCCTATATTAATCAATATTTTTGATTGATGGAAATTGATTTTAAATTCTAAATTATCTAAAACTGCCCATATTGTAATTACGTAAATTCGGTTTAAAATACTACCATATTTTCGTTGCGTTTTGTTGTATATGTCTGTATTTTCCATGTCGATGGCTCAAAGTGCCAATTTGCATTCGTTTTGAAAATGTTACGGGTCTGAAAAAATTGATAATTTGCTATTTATTATTTACATACATTTTGATATATATATAAAAGAAACACATTTTATATGATTTAATTGTATGACTGGTTACCAACGACACTTTTGACAAATCTGACTGCAAAATAGTCGAGTTATATATTCTGCAATGTAGGTTCTCAAAGACCAGATTTTCTTGGTACGTTTTTCTATATATTCAAAAAGCTTTAAGTTGTCAAATTAATAAAGGATATGCATATAGTATGGTGCAACAAGATTAAGTAATTTTCAGCTAAAGTTTCAGTTGGCAAATTTACACTTTAAACATCAATGTGTTTGGCTATTATTTTACTCACAATATAACCATGCACTCTAAAAGTAGCTTTTGTGTATGTTAAGTTTGGATGCCACTGCTTTAAAGCTGTAAATTGCAGCGATTTTCTATGGATACGCCAAGAGCTTTTAGAGAGACGTTTAATAATTATATACCAACAATCCATTGTCTGATAATTTTGATGGATTTTTTTATCCTTCTATACAATGAGTAAATTTATATACATATGATATGTGTTTAAAAATAATGTATGCACACATCGAGGTGTGTTTTTATGTATAAACTTAGCGGGCGAGCCTGTTTCGGGTTGGTTTAAAAGACGAAGAATTCGTATTGTCATCAAAGAATAAAGGATACGTGTTGCATTGAGGCCAGTTCCGTATTAAAATTTAACCACTATATTTGTGATTGGAAGTTTTCAAGCCAAACTTTTTTCAGTTTATTGTTTAACCATCATCGCTTCGAATCCAAACGTGAACTTATTAATGAAATTATTATTAGACCGTGGAAAGGAAGAAGTAAGTCACACAGAGCAAATTTTACAAGAGGGACAACAAATTGTCTTATCTAATTGGAGCAGTCAAAATATTAATAGACACAACTCAAAGTTCACAAAGACTAAAAAAATCATTTTATTTACCCAATCTGATATTAATTTAATAAGCTATTTAAGAAAAGTCAATAAAATTGATGTAGTGAAAGTCCTTTTTTTCTGGTTCCAAAATTGACAGGCCATCTTTTTTCAAAGTTAATTCCAAATTTGAATACAAACTCGACATTTTCAGTGTACATTCTTTTGGTGAAACGTGCATTGATTGATTATCATATGATATACTGTTTTTAAACTGCGTGAAATAAAAATTATTTAAAATTATACAAAACAAGCATTATCTTTAAACTTCAACACCTTTTGAAAGCCAAAACTACAAGACTTTATGATTATCCTTCAGTTGCATTAATGTAGCGATATATCGATTGAGAGGGTAGTCATTCGTACATTTATCGGACCGGTCGATCACTATGATGATTTGGTTTCTGTATATTCTGACTTTCAAAAAATAATGTGAAATATTACGGCAAGCGAGAAGTCTTTTCTCAACAAGCCTCGATATTAACTGGGCTTGGTTAGCTAGAATAGTAATCGCGCAAAATCCAGTGAACGCCAAGCATGGTATTTGTCATATACTCCTGGGAACATTTGGCACTTTGAAGAGTGCATCAATTCGTTGCACCTTGGTATAC
Source organism: Rhyacophila evoluta (assembly GCA_022683975.1). Lineage (NCBI taxonomy): Eukaryota > Metazoa > Arthropoda > Insecta > Trichoptera > Rhyacophilidae > Rhyacophila > Rhyacophila evoluta. Next base: position 11,753 of record JAGVSQ010001335.1, on the reverse strand, counting down.
GCCCGCTTAACTGGTGTACAGACATAGCTGATGGTAGAGGGTAAAGCATGGCCAGTGACCTTATCAATGTTCAATACAAAAGTAAGGTATTTAATATATATATATATATATATTACCATGCCCGCTCCGAAAGTGTCCAATATGAATGTCCTCAATATGAAAACATGCATTGACAGAATATTTTTCACGATAATTGCTCAACCCAATGGCCATCCAAGTCCTGTATTTTCGTTTTTTTTAAATCCAACAGATGTGAGAACGAACCTGCATTTTCCGGATTGCGAGGCGCGCACGTTAATCTCTACACTACCAATAAGATAATTATCGACGTTAAATATAACGTAGAGTTATAAAATCTCCAAATATTTGAAGTAATATAATACTATCAGTTATTCTAAACAGTTGTCGGTTTTGAATAAGCCCGTTCCAAGACGGAGTCACCGGTCTTATAAAAACAGCTTAAAAAAACGTTAATTTCTAGTTTGCTGCTTGAATATTAATTAATTGTCAATGGCATCCAAGGTCGAGTTGAAATAACCAACGTGCGGCGTGATGATAATTCAGTTGTACAAAAAAGTGTAACGAATTCCTTCGACTGGACGGGCTGTCGCGTAGAAGCATATTACAATACGTTTCGTGTGCTTCGATACCAATCTGGAATGATATTATTCCGTCGGGTAATCTTGTATAGACGTCACCAGTGTGCAGTGCTGTCATTCCTGTATACGTGTATGAATGCACATCGCTTTTAAAGTGTTATTTTTTTTTAATAATATTATACACACAATATCTTTTTAACTGAAAGTGGATCATTTGGATCTTCTAAGTTTGAAGATGTCATGTCTGGAAATGAAGGACTTAACATCATGTAGATCTAGATGCTCCACTTGCGAGGAATATATTTATTTGGTTAAATTCCATTTTCAACAGTAGAATAATTACATTAACTTAATTTACAATTTGCCATCCTGTAATGCATAGTAAGTGACAAATATACTGATTGCAAGATCTACATACTTTGTCAACATATCTAATAAAACTTCACATGACTTAAATTATGTCATTAAATAAAAAATAGTATCAACAGAAATAACTATTTTGTATTTAATCAAGGAACGATATACAATACATTGCGTGCGTGTATTGTATATCGTTAGCATGTGTATTGGGCAATATCGGTTACTCATTTGAATAATGTCGTTACGTCGTAAAGGGCAGGAGTGGGAGCTTTCTCAGCGGCTAAATGCGTTCTCATTGTATGAATTATATCTGCCTTGGCATGTCGCCTCTCTGTGTCGTTGTTTTTTTTTTCGTCGTTTCATGTAGTTATTTTATATTATTTGAAATTTAATACATAATAAAATTATTTTTTATAGCTAATTACTAGTCTAGCATACATTTGAATTTAAAACTTACGTTTTGTACCAAATCTTGGGGTCCAGCACGTGGGGTCGGCTTTTGGCGTAATACAGCGAGAGCTTAACAGGTTAATTATTTTATCGGTGGATATATAGTTTGTGACATGATTAAGACTTAAGTAAATAAAGAATGTGTGTATGTTGTAATTTTGACGTGGAATATCTTCAGGAGTCTTTATTAAGTTGTGACGTGGAATGTCGATATTAGGGATGAATAACCCTTGTATTATTTCGTTTGAAGAAAGCTTAAAAAAACTTCGCCACACAGACAGCAAAATATCTGACAGAAAGCCTTCCGTCAATACTAATTCGATCGTTCCAACCACCATAACTCCGCAAATGGCGCTCGCAAGTTTCAACAAAAGGCGAAGACTGGTACCCCAGGGACTACGATATTCTTATTGTCATGCCGATCCGGTTTCCGTCGCCGTTGCCGCTCGCGCCGGATTCGAACCCACGTCCTCGGCACGCCAGTCGGGCGTACCCGCGCGTTATGCTAATAAATTTATTGTGCTGTCCTGGCAAAAGCATAATAATATCCTTTTGCCTTCGTAAACTGCAAGAAATATACAGGGCTTAAAATAGTGCCAGACAGAAATGTCTTTACTATAATATTTTAATTTTTTGTTAATATCTTCAGTCCAAAACTCTCCATGAATAGTTAATTACTATCGATTTAATATGTGTAGTCTTCACTTTCCTCATTTTTACTTCTTTAATTTCCGTCTATTTACTTGTATTAAGTTATATTTCCTCATCCATCCCATAGCTTTCGAGATTATTTTTTATTTTTCATATTTATATACCATGTTCGCTCCCAAAGTCGACCATACGGATCTACACAGTGCGAAGATATCCACCCCGAAAGTGGAGTATATGGGTCTCCGTAGTGCGAAGACGTCTTGACAGATTATTTTTCACGAGAATTACTAGTCAGACAATTACTCAACCTAATGGCATCCAGTCCTGCGTTGCTCGATTTTTAAAATCTGAAAGATGGGGAATCGAACCCACATTCCTCAGATTGTGAGGCGCGCTCGCTACCGACTACGTTAACCGGGGATTCTTTAATTTCCCTTTATTTACCTGTATTACGTTATGTTTTCTCATCCATCCGATAGCCTTCGACATTATTTTAATGCCTAATAAAGACTTCGGATTATATTTACGGATATTATTTATCAAATTTATTTGCATACGAGATGCAACGCTTTAAATTTACAACACTCTTGAAAATGATGCTATAACAGAAATAGATATCCTCGTAAATAATCTTTTTTAAGCACGTCCGCTCCGAATATAGAGTATATGAATATCTGCAACGTGAAAAATTACTTTCGATAAGAATTGGTTGTATTGGGAATTAGTATCAAGTACTCTTTACGCGTACACATTAAAATTCTGCATATTTGCACTGTAAAAATTTGAGGTTTTTTTAAAAGAAAGTCTTCGTTGTATTGATAGATTAATATAAGTCGATAAGATAAAGTAAATTCCATTCCTATATCCAAGACTCCCTGTTGCCAGCCAGCACTTTTTCTTCCTACTGGCCATCCCCCAGCTCCACCGATCAGACTCTATAATATATAGTCAGTATTATATTAAGCGGCCTTGTAGGGCGCCGAAGTCTGATCGGCTTGAAGAATAGATAGGTCTGGCATTCGCAATATGCAGCCAAGACTTGCAGTAATTAATGATGTTAGCTGCATGCTCCGTTCTCAAACCCCAGTGAACGGTTGCTTTGGGCCTTCGTTGAGTGACATGATTCGCAACCGTAACACTGTTAGATTACATTTCAATTCATGCATTATAACGGTTCTGAACAGACGATATTTGCGAAACCGCCGAAGCTAATTAAGAATCAGGAAGTCAAATGGCCTTGAGTAAATGTGGAATTGAAATATGATTTTTTTGACTCTGAGGATGGCTGAATTTAATTCAATTGCGTGTTCTATAACAGCAGAACACTGTATGTAATAAAATCACTAACCGTCGACTCGCTCGCGGGTTCGAAAATGCAGAAGAAAATAAAAAAGTGGAGATCGTTTTGGCTGCTTTAACACCCCGAGGCAACCCACACTCAAGATATAATAAAAGTGTTCTTGACCTGTGCACTATATTTTGATTTTATACGCAGCAGAGTTTTAAGTATGAGGCGCTGCACAAGATTGCGCCCGCGCGCGCTTGCATGGATCCCGCCCGCGCAATTAATACTGTCCTGGATACAGAGCCGTACTATGATTATAATATTTTTTTGTGATAGATATGAGTAATTATAAATTGCAATATTTTAAGACACTCTCTCAATCTCAATCTTATAGTATGAATATATGTATTTTAATATAATCCTTTCGGTGGCCAAGAAGTTAGCGTTCAAAGCCGAATGATGCGAGCTCGAATCAGATATCCGCAGGATTGACTAAACTCCTAAGATGCAGGACTAGATTCTCAATAGATTGATCAAATCGGAAAAAATCAAGTGCTTATAATACGGAGATCCATATGCACCGATATGGCAAAAAACGTTAAATTTAAAGCTGTAATTTATGTACGACCTTGATAAGCTCGGTGAAGAGTTTACCCATACAAAAAAATAATCTAAAAACTAGTATAACATAGAAAATGGTAGTTGCATAATATATATTATTTTATTCACAATTTACGACTTTCTATGTATAAATTCTGTTATCCACGTTTTACAAAAAGCGCCGCCCCGTATTACACTGCGTTAAATTATTATTATATTAAGAATAGTTATTTAAATTACGATTTGTTGGTATTTTATACAACATTTCATTGTTTGCGACAGCTACTCGTTACTGAAAGAGTGAAGCCGCGGCAATGCATCTGGCTCGGCCACGTATTGCAGAGGCTTCAGGATAAACTTGTCTTGCCTATTCTTCAAGCTGACCGGATTTCGGCGTTTTAGGAGGCATGCGCACATGGACCTGGCAAGACGCTAGATTACTGGCCGGCAAGAAGGATTTTCGTTTGCACCACGTAGTATCCATACACTACAATTAGGGAACGGATACGGAAAAAGAAAGAAGAATAAATAATCAAGAATGTACGCCACTGTCTGGTTGCTTAGTGACCTGCATTTCGTTTTGTTATTATTGCTATTGGTGGCCGGAGGCGCGGTCAAAATATATCCGTGGACTGTCAACTAAATCCTGATATACTGATTTACAAAGGATATTAAATTATAGTTTTGAAAAAAAAAATACGTTAAAAAGTTAACCACTAAACCAAGTATAACAACATGGTCGCATAAGTCAAGGAAGATCAACATAAATTATGTTTTGTATTAAACGTATTAAAATATATATTCTACCCCCATCTGCCCCTCGTAAATGTTTTTATTATTGATCGATTTTACCATACCATTTCTTCTTTTATCGCCTATGATGATATTAAAACCTGCAAGCTAAACTAATATCGTAATTTTTTTTAAGTTGTCATTGATATTAATTTAACGCTTTCAAGGTCATACATAAATGACACGTGTGTGCTTAACATATTTTGTACCATTATAAATTGAGATTATTGATATCCACAGTGTGAGTTTGTCTCCCGGTAGCGTAGTTGGTATTGTACGCGCCTAGCAATCAGGGGACTGCAGGTTCGATTGCCCACCTGCCGGGTTTTAAAAATTACTTGATAGTTTGTTTTTCATGACAATCGCTTGTCAGCAAATTGCTACTTTTGAACTGCATCTACACCTAAACTTCAGGCACTAAATCACGGATTTGCTTATAATTAGTTACAAACATTGAGTAGTATTTTAATCAATATATTTTAATAATAAACATTAGATTGTGTGTTGATAAAAAATATATTTTATGTTTAGTTACAAAAAAAACATCTGTCAAGTCATGTTCTCACATTGCGGAGATCCAAATATTCCATTTCTGAGACGGACATTTTTCCAATATGTAGATCCATACAGTGGTGTAGCTATAATATATATTCAGCGACCTGGAGTTACTGGCTAGTACAAGTTTCTGGCGAAGTTTATTTCATATCTAATATTCCTAGTCCTAGACACCTAGTCCTCGAGTTATATAGTTAATTCGTTTAAAGGTATCTTCTTTTTCAGCTCTAAATCTTCTGTCATCCTTTCTAATTTTGCGGTCCTATGATTCGTGCGCCTGAACCCACTGCTCAGATTGCTCCACAGTACCTGCTATACCACTAGATCCATATGCTCCATTTTCCACCGTCTTACAACTATTTTGACTCACGACCAAAGTGGAAGAACTTAAAGTGCGGTTATCGTCATAACTATTTATTATCTTTGAAATAGAATTGGTACTAAACAATATAAATATGAATGCCGTCGACCGCCCATTGATCAATAATAATTTTAACATGTGGCCGGTTGGCGAGATCCTAAGGTCTTCTGGCTACCGCAGCCATCTTGTTCGGCCTGCGATGGTGAAATAAATCACTACACATTTTATGACACACATACGACTTCTTATTATTTATAGTTTCGTGGAAGCTATTTGGTCTATTCTACAATCGCAGCTGAGGCCAACCATTTCTTCGTTTCAACCAAATTTCTTATTCCATATCCGCTACTCAAGTGCATGTAGTTGAATAATAAATTTAATACGTTTTTAAATTGCAATATATCGGACTTTCCTTTTACACGGTGTATACGTTCCACGCAATACCGTCTAAAATTACACAAATAAAAAATAGTTATGCATACGTTTCCTTGTATGAAAATCAATGGATATCAAAAATAAAATACATTATTATTTATTGTATTTTAAGTTAATTTAAAAAAATACTTTTGAAAAGTTGTAGCAAAGATTTATTCACTGCGAGACAATAGACGAACCCGTTTATGCACATTTAGTACGACATTTTTATTTATTTATCACTTTCATCACTTGGGATGTCGAGAGCCTAAGTAATATTGCAATTTATTTTGAAATTTTAAGGCTTACTGGATTTAAATTTAAAAACAATGGGGGATATACTACTCTGTAAAAATAAAGTCTCAGGTTAGAGCGTATGGATCTCCACAATGTCTAATTGTTGTTATAGGATTGGTTTATCGAATATTTACACTGCGCGCTTTCAATTAATTAGATAGTTTAAAGTTTGAAAAATATTATGTATCCCAATCTTATGCTTTCATTGTACAGCAATCAACTAGTTGGAAAGAAAACAGCTCAAATATATCCGTGTATTTTTACCTTCGTGTATCTAAATGCAAGTTGTTTTTCATCTCCTGAACATTTGACATATCGTCCCTTTAAAGTTTAAACTAATTAAGTGCATTTTTGGCCAAAATGATATTTTTGATGAATACACTAATTTTTACAAGGCCTATCGTTTGCAAAAATCAGTTTGAGATAGCTATCTTATTAACGGAGAAAAACACAGAAGAGTGTAACTTAAGAAACGGATTTTATACCGCAAAAAATATCTTAAAACCTCAATATCTCAAAATTTTAAAGGGGCGATATGGTCTATTCGACAAACCAATTCTATAACGGCGCTATTTTGATAAATTATTTTTTACAATTGGCTGGTGCAAGACTTGATGCTCAGTAGGTTGAACAATTGGCTGACAGTTAATCGAGAGTAATAAAGGAATTTGTCTAAATTAGTCTTGGCAATGAGGATATCTGTATACTGCATTTTCTGGGGTGGTCATCTTTACACAGTTGAGATACATATGCTTTATTTTATGTATTGTCTTATATGCACGTTCTCTCGTTCAAACGATATGTATTCGATATTTTGGAAATTACTTTACTTCCGTATAAACAGATTTTTCCATTTTGTTACTGCAATATTTTTCGAAATGTCTTCCGACAACTGTTTGTTACAACTGTTTGTTACAACTGTCTTTTATCTTTAGGCGTCTGGAAGTGATGGGTCATAAAAATAACAAAGACATGAAATATTTTCAGCATGGTGATGTCAATGTAATTTACATGTCCAATTTCCTGGAAAGCTCGACAGTCTTAGAAAATAAATATTACGATCCTCGTAAAATTTTGTTATATTTCATTTCTTTTTAATATCAACATTATGGAATACAACTTGGAATTTTGATAGACAATCAAACTTCACAACAGTGTAGACAAAGTCTTATTTTTGTCACTTTACAAATCTTAAGATGCGGGACTAGATAGATGCCTATTAGACTTAGCAATTAGTTGACTTGCAGTTTTTATGACAAAACTGTCAAAATATGTCTACATTACGGAGACTATAAAGAATCCATTTCTTGAATGAAAATCTTCACGCTGATCTATATGCTACACTTTTAGAGCGAGCCTCGGTTATTGATATCTTCCAACTGTGTGAGAGTGATTTTAGATGGATGCTATTATAAATACATTTTCGAACTGGATCTGTCTAACTTTCTTGATAGACTCTCTTTCTTTTCTTTGTATTTATTTATTATTATTATGTGCTGTTATTTATACAATATTTACTTCACCTATATATGTTCTTTTTTATATCGACTGTGGAAAGGAAAAAGAACGTAACCCTTAATTTTTCAAAATACCTTTTATTCGATAAACATAACGTATACAACATTACACACGATCTATCAAAAGGATTTAAACTGAAATGATGAAAGAGTGTCTAAATTTACCTTTTAAGATTTGTAAAAAGGATAGCATGAAAAGTTTACGACTAGGATTAAGGACTTCCACCCAATCAATTTTATTAGTTTTTCTTAAATAGCTTATTATATTAATGTAATATTGAGTTAATAAAACAACAGTTTAAGTATTGATTAGTCATTGTAATGTTTGGGATTTGGCCTAAAATCATTGAATAAAACTTTTTTGTATTTCCTGTAAAATTCGTTTTGTGTTTTATGTCCTTTTGCCCTTCTACAATCGAAATATTACATTAATTCTTTTCATCGTTTTCGTGATGTAAATCCTTTAAAAGTAAATAAATACAAAATATGTCTCAGTAACGTTGGTAAATCGGTGTATGTAATACAAGTATTTATCACTTTTATGTCACTTTACGTAATTTCTGCAATTATTTTTTTATACGCGCTTATCTCGTTGCGCCGTATTGTTTGCGCTTTTGTCTTGTATGCTAATGTAACGGTACCAAATAGAATAAGCTTGGAAAGAAACTGAGTGTCGAGCAGCAGGCACCGCATAGTTTCAGATGTACAAGTGTTAGAGGGAGAAATGATGCAGTAATAACAAAAGTTGCCAATAATGATCTAAATTTACGAGAGAGTTGGTAATGTTGGTACCCATTTTCTCGAGGCGCGCGCAAGATCTAACAACACAACGGTCACAACAATTTTAATGGAACAGGTTTCCTGTCATACAATATAACTTACAGCCAGCTATACCATCATATCTTGCCGTGGAAGAGGTACGAGAGCGCGTGTTGGCTGGTTTCATTGTACTTTTAACGCTCTCGGCGCATGGCGTGTGCAATTCAAAGCCCGCGGACGAAACAGGTCCACTGTCGTTTTTTACCATGTCTTGTATGGATCTTGGCATTATAAAGATCCTACTCCAGAAATTAAGCAATTGAATCTCTGCACTGTAAATAATTATTTTGACATACTTTTTTCAGTCAATTGCATAGCCCATTTGACGCTCAGTCCTGCATCTTTGGATTTTTGAAAATCCTACAGCTATAGAATTTGAATTACAATCGCTTTCGAAGCCGAAACTAACCTAACCTTATCTCTCTGCTACAGGAGCGCTAGATTTAGCAAACAACTGTCTAAATAAAATAAAAATACACGTCCATATCGTACTTCCTATCAAAATTCTTATATAATTTCGTCAATTACAAGACGCACGCCTATTAAAACTTATTTAGAATACTCTATTTATGAATACTCATAGTGTCTTTTGGACGATGCTGTCTTACAAATGCTGCTAAAGATGGATAATTTGGAACAATTTTGTTAAATAATAGTAACATACAATGTCTCCGGATACCCAATCGGTGAGCGTGCGCGTTTCGGAGCCGGAGACCGTGGGTTTGATTCCGCAGCTGCTAGATATTTTTTAAATCCAAAGATTCAGGACGGTACTTTCATTGGGAGCAGCAATTAATTAAAAAAAGTATTTGTAATGCAGAGATCTATATGCCTAATGCCTGCAGTAGCTTGTTCACAGATCCATATGTTCTACTTTCGTAGCGGATGTATTTATAAAAAAAAACAGTAAAACTGCGTCGTCCGCAGATTTTGAATTCGCGTACAAGACTGGATGCCCAATAGGTTGATCAATTGGCTTACAGTCAATTTTCATGAAAAAAACTGCCAAAATAAGTCTTAGTAATGCTCCATTTCTTTAGCAATCAATTTAACATTGCTGAGATCCGTATTCCTTTCGTATCTGACACGGCTTAAAATAAATTGCTTGATGAATTTGTTTACGTCATATATTTTGTTAGTTGTCAGCCGAGTCTTGTAATGTTGATAAATGAAATCAACTTAAGAGACTTGCGCACAATAATTACTTATTGTCAAGATTGACAGTTGCTGTCCGTCTATAATGCAACTGGCTCCATCGGGCACACGTGGGCATATTCGAATCAGATAAACTTAATATGACTTCACCGCACTAAAATATTGTATTATACTTCCACATGACGTCCGAGTGTATGTTAATTTTTCCCCTCACTGTGCATCCCGCGCGGAAAACCTTTTTAAAAGCTCTTTATTTAGCTTCACATATAAGTACGTAGTAATTACTGCATATTTTATTTAACAATAATAAAATATTCATTTAATTTAAAATACATATATTTATATTATAGCTTAGAATACGTTTTTTTCCACATATATTAATGTTATTCTTTGAGACTTAACGCTCTTTTTCTATGACTAAATTAATTATAAAAAAAAGCAATTCCAAAATCATACCTTTAGAGACACGGTACATATAGTATAAAAGTGTCTTAAATGTGATAATTTTCATAATCTATTATCTATGTCTATTTTTTCTGTAATTTGCAGTGAAGTCGTCCAGAATGAACTTTAATAGAAATAAAATATATGTAATACAATATCTATATTCCATTGCAAAAGCCAGAATATTTATGAGTATTCCATAATATATTATTTCGATTACTCGCGATCATGCAAATAGCAAAGCTGAGTTCAGACCACTCCAGTATTCAGTGCCGCGCAGTGGGTTAGAGGCATTCTTGTGCAAAAAGTTTTTTAAACCAACCCTTTGCACATATATTTTCACTGATTTTGCATGTTTTTAATGTTCTAGCCGTTTTCAACGTATTTTTTAAACGGATCTTACATTTTATAGCATACTTGTTTTCATTGTGGGAATATCCAATATTGTCAACAGAACAGTAGAAATAAATCAGAACACCTAACCCAACGGATCGCCTGGCGTGGTTGCTACAAAGACACTCTGATCATGATCTAAGACGTATTATAATTACTTAATTTATGTACCTCCCAGGGTATAAAGTAGATCATTTATCTATATCATAGCTCCCGGATACGCCTGATTAAACAAACACCAAGTGTAAGGACTAGTTTTGTGGACTATAGGTACATTTAGTAGATCTCGATAGTGTGAAGATGTTGTTTTAACTGAATTATTAAATTTGCATTATATCGGAAAGAACTATTGATTGTATGATTTGGGGGGAAATTTGCAAATTTAGATATTGTTCTCCTATTACAGGGAATCGTTGAAATGGAGTATTGATGCTAGTTCATCGTTTTCGGCTCGAGAACAATTAGTTATACACAACTTATCTGTTCTTTATATAATATACTAGTGCCAAGGCTCGAAAGGTGAAACGTATTAATACAAAACTCGGCGAATGATTGAGTTGTTGATGACTACTGATTGAAATAAGAAAAAAACGTATTTGCAATACAATTTAGATATTCATTTTAATGATGTGTGATTTCGATAATCAATCACCTTCGCTTCAGGATAATGATGTAGTCTCAGACTGTGATCGGATAATACCGAAATATCATTCATAGTTTATTCATAGATGTCTTGTCTAAGTTTAGCCATCATCAACGTCGTACTGTTCCATCAATCCACCTTTTTTAAATTAAAATTCAATTTATTTTTTAACGTTTTATTAAAATTACACTTCATAAGCGTATTATCTGAACATATAGTAAATTGTCGTTCTAGTAAGCCTACTTAGCAGAGTTTGGCAAATTCGATGGCGGGAATCCATAAATTAAAGACAAACTTTGTTCACTCACTCGGGTGAAATATTTCGACATTTATTAACATCACTCATACGTAAAAAAGGGTGACTGGGACAATATTCTTATTTTTAAACTATTATAAAATAATGTAGCAAGTCACGGAT